>VUQG01022374.1:15275-33620 GCA_015106755.1 Etia nguti | reverse complement strand
CCAAAAAAAACAAAAAAAATTAATAAAAAAAAAAAAAAAAAAAAAAAAAAAAAAAAAAAAAAAAATATATATATATATAAAATAACGCCCTGATATTTCCCCACAAAAACAATGTCAAAAGTGTGAGCCATTGTAAGGAGGTACAGCCAAGACATAAGGGATGTGAAACTGAGACATACCTGACACGTTGACTGTATACTTTTATTTGTTGTGATGTTCTCAGATTTTAGCAATTGACTTTCAGTCTCATTATAACTAAATTAAAATGATATTTTATTTGAAGTTCTGTCATCGAGTCACCACTCCATTCTATTTTAAAAAAGAGAAAAAAGAAAGAAACCAACCTGGTGAACTTGCTGTGCAAATTTAAAAATGCTGTCACCAGCACAAAAATAGCATTGGTTAGTCTTGTATTGTTTTGGCTTCACTTGTGGAAAGTTTCCTTCCCCTTAATCTCACTAGAAACACATGTGCATACGATGATCGGAATTTGTGGACGAGGAATAACATTTTCGGTTTGTAGTCTGCTTGGAGTCTTGGGTTCCAGTGACAAATCACATTTGAATAGACTTTATTGTTTGCAAATAAATATTCAGTGTTTTTGTTTGTCTGATTTAGATTTTTTATGATCTTTTTATTGTCTTTTTATTATCTTTTTTATTATCTTTTTTATTAGCCTTTTTATTATCTCTTTTTTTAACGTATATGGATTTATAAACCATAACTGGCAGGAGAAAAATAAATCTTGGCTTGAATATTCACTGGCTACATTGGAAGTCCAGAAAATTTGCTCTTTTCTGCCAGTCAGAAGACTTTTTCCCACTCAGTTTCTGCCCATATGGCCTAGAAAATGGGATTCAAAACAGAACATTTCATGCATTTGCTATAATTCTATTATGGTAGTCATTTTGAATATTTTTAGTTTTCTGGTAGTCACTTTTTAATTAGTCAGTTTCCTCAATTTATACACTCACTTGCCACTTCATTAGGTAGAAATGACATGTTGGAACTCCTTCTGAACACCCTTAATTCCTTGTAATGTAGATTCAAGAGGCTACTGGAAACATTTTGGTCGTTACGGACACGATGGCATCATGCAGTTGCTGCAGATTTGTTAGCTGCACATTCAGGCAGGAATGTGGGGAATCTAAAGTTTTACCACATCCCAAAGGTACTCTATTGGATTGAGATCTGACTGTGGAGGTCATTTGAGTACATTGTCATGTTCAAGAAACCAATTTGAGATGATTTTGTCATGCTTTGTTACATGGCATGTTCCTGTCAGAAACAGCCTTTAAAAGATGGGTGAATTATGGTCATGAGTGGGACATAAAATCTGTCAAGAATTTATTCGCCAAACCATTACACTACCACAGCCACCAGCCTGAACCATTGATACAAGGCAGGCTCAGTCCATCTTTTCATGTTTCTTTTTTCTAACTATTGTCCAATTTTTGGTGATCCTGTTGAAATTGTAGCCATAGCTGTTCGTAGCTGACAGGAATGGTCTTCTGCTGCTTCAGAATTTGGCATGTTGGGCTCGTCTGCATGCCTTGATTGTAATGAGTGGTTATTTCAATTACTATTATCTTTCTGTCAGTTTTCCGTATATTGTCCTCAATGCAATTTTGCACCCATAATCTTGTTGTGACAGTAAAGGGCTATTCTATTCTATTGTCTTCTATTCTAGTGAGATCATGATTTAAACATAAGTAGCTGTTAATATGTATGTTTTGAGTACACCGGTGGATTTACCAACTAGTAAGCCTTATTTACTGAGAGAAATGTAGGGGGACCTCTCACACGTCTTTTACGCTGTGGCCCAATTTCACAGGTGATCAGATACGTTCCTCTGGCCTTCTCTCACAACTGTTTTCAATTTGTTGATGCCGCTATCTTTCAACTTTGGCCCACCTTGCAATTTGTTCCCTTGGCCTCAATCTCTCTTTTTGCCTAGCCTCTTGGATTTATTTATTTATGTAGGCCATTTATTTATCTGTTTGGCATTGTTAGATTTCCTCCCTTTTTTTCCCTTTTTTTTTAACAGGTCAGGGAATTTCCACACGACACCGTTGCAAGTCTTGTGAGGGTCACTGCACACAGATGAATGATAATTGGAAGGGAAGAGGGAAGTCTCCGCTGGGCTTTCTGTCTAAGGTTGTTGCCTGCACCATGCTAGTTGCCAGGGTGACAACTAGACTCCCATAGTAATGCATCATCTGGCCCAAAAGGGAGAGTGATGGCGAGCAGAGATAGCGTAGTAACAGATTTATTCTTCTTTTAATCATTGTGTTTGCTGCTTATTAGGGCAAAAAAGCAGAGTGCTTGCATAAGTTATCAGGGTTCACGGCATAGAAGTAACACTACATTAATAATACACAACACTGGCTGCCTGATGAAGACAGGAAAAAACTTTCATGCTAACCATCTACGCATATAACCTTTTCCTTTTTTACATGCGCAGAATGTTTTATTACTAATGTGGCTTTAAAGGTAACACCTGACTGACCCTTTCCTTCCACAGTTTGTAAAAACTGTGTCATTTATCATGATAACTTAGAACCTTTGTCTTTTATTTATATGAAAAAATAATCAATTAGCACCAGTGATTATTCGAATGGAATTTTTTTTGTGTAAAAGTCAAGAAAGTGAGAGATAGCGAAAGGGAGGATTGTAGGATAAAAGCAAATGTCAACTGTATCAACACCAGTGGTAGGATTGGTAAAATTATTATTCTAAATAAATTTTTTTATAGGTATCTGAATGTGTATTGGAACAACTAGTGGAAACATTGGTTTAAGAACTGGTTTAAGAAAGCTAAATTCATCCGATGGAACCTGTCAACTCATTGTCTGTCACAAACTAACATGAGCTTTTTGAACTGCAGCCCTGAACTTTTCTAGGTGCTGCATGTGAGAGCATAAATGTCAACTCACTGTGATCGGACATCAAGTGGTCTTTAACCTGCCAGCTCCCAATTACAAAGTCCAATTGAGCCCGTGTGAGAATAGAGCAGATAACTGTGCTGTGAATTCAAAGCAAGCCAGTGAATATACCCTGCCCTCCTCACGCTCTGCCCAGGCAGCATCATTCCCTAAACCAAACAGAACAATTCCAGTAGTGAGAACATGAGCTGATGCAGACTATTTCCTGCTCTCAAAAAGGGACGCTGCAGACAATATCTGATCTCCTATCTTGATTCTCCTGACATTGACTGAATCGATGCCTAAGTTCACACACGAACCCTTGATTATGCTAGTATAGCATGCGTCTTTGCTTATCTGCTTCTCTTTACCCATCTGCTGCCACTTAACATTAACCATCAGCTGAAAAACACTGAAAAACAAAGATCCTCTGTTTGTTTTATATGTCTTATTGTTGCTGGCATGTATGCTGAAAAACATATGCAGAAGCTCTTCATTAAGGAGGAGCCCAGTTCTGAGCTGAATAGCTGCCATAAAGACAAGATCTAGCAGCATGTCAGCACCCAGCAGCCATACATTATGCATTGTATTGTGAAGTATGCATGGCTGCTTGGGCCAATACTTGCACAGATTGTGATGCATCAGCAACACTGCTTTCTGCTCTAACTCTTGTCCATCAACAACTGCTATTCATAGAGCCCATTAATGATTTATTGAATAACAAATTGTGCGTAATGGGACCCTTATCTGCTATCCTGCTGCTGTTATTTTTGTCTCTTCAAAGATTCTTTTTTCCCCCATTTAATTTTCAACATTTGAACCAAGAACTAAATTGAATTTCACAATTGTAAATGGATTAATTATGTTTTTTTCCCAGGGAAATAAAGGGTGTAGGAGGAAAACTGACCTCTCTGATCTCTTTGAACTTACCCTTGCCTTTGCGCAGTAATGAACACGGACACACTGGGATGCTATTAAGCATGACTCTCGCTTCTGTTGCCAACACTCAGTTTGATGCTGTTGACGTATTTTCTAAAGATGACCTGGTGTTTCAAAGAACCAGAGGGGAATGAGGGCTTCTGCTTTTAATAATGGCAGGCAGATTAAACCTTTTATTTCTTCCATTCTTAAATTAATCCATAAAAGCGCATGGGCTGTGATGCGGTATTGTGTGTGCAATGGGGAAAAGCAATATCATTTATATTATTTTTAATTGGTCCCCTGAGGGCATTTGATGATGTGAAAAAAAACCCAAGTCTAATACATTACTAAGCCAGACAAATTTTGGAGCTATTCGAAATAAGTTTTTCCCCTGTTATTCTTTAAATGAAAACATACACAGTCTTCAGTTCATCCTTAACATACACTTGGAAGAAATTGACACTACAGCGTCAAAATGAGTGTGAGAGAGTCACATCTCCAGATTTTGACCTGAGGCAGCTAACTTTACACTACGGATGCAAATCAGCTTTTCTCAGCAGATGTTCTCCTCTCTCGGGGGGTCAGGGGAAAGAAGTCTGTGATAGTCCACTTTTGGGGAAAAGGTCAAATCTTGACACACTGGCATCCACATCCTTTGCTCTGTATAATTAGAAAACCTTGTCAGTGGGATTCCAAGCTGTTCTTTTTCTTTTTGTTAGCTTTTTGTTTTTTTGTTACTATTTCTGTTACTTTGTGTGAAGTGTAATTATCATTGAATAGATTTCCTTGAGCTGTTACAATAAATGTGCTAGATTACAAATACCACATACATGTTATATCCCACAAGAACCTGACCGATATATTGGCCTATATATATATATATGTAGTGGCAAATAATTTAAATTTATTGTCTGAAAATAAAAATATAAAAAATGAAGAAGTGACAGAGAAACACCTTTGTTATGAGTGTTGGATCGTTAATCCACCAGAGGGCACTTTGCAACTTTCCAACAACAACCAGTGTAAACAGGTAATCAACGACTTACTGTTAAAAACAAAACAAATGTAATTTTAGCTGCATTTTCGTATTTTTATTCATAAATAACTACCCGTCACAAATACTAGAGAAATCTGTTTGTTTACTGTGTGTGAGAGAAAAAAACACATATCAGCAGATATGTATGCGTCAAGTTAGCAAATCTCTGTATCGGCCTTAAAAATCCTATATCGGTCAGGCCTTATATCTCACACGCCAGTGCTTTTTATTGTATATCTGTTATCAATATTTCAACATAGCAGGCCAAGATAATGTCACATAAAGGATAAAACTGTTGTAATCTATACAGGAGATTACAAATTATAACGTGTAAGCAGACTGGATACATCAGGCACTTTGAACAGTTAACATATGGGTTATTTTGGCTTCATGTTAGTCTGTAACGTGTGCGGAAAATAAGTTGGTGTAATGTGGTCAGACTTGCACCCCAAACTGGTGGATAACCTAGAACACAACTGTAGCTGCCACAACAGCTGGGAAACAGAATGAATTAAACCAAACTTTTGATGAATTGCTTTTCAGCAAGATTAAAACACCGAATGCAAATTGCTTTTAAACTGATGTGTGTAGTTCAGTGAAATATTTTCAGCCTCAGAGTAAAAGAGTATGACTGCTTGAGGTTAAAGTAGTTCATTGGGAACTGATGCTTGCTGAAATCCCCAGGTTATGGAACACTGTCATGTGATTAATTAAAAAGCTTCAGGAAAAATGGCCCCAGTTCACAGCAGGACTGTTCCAAGGTGCCTGGAAAATATGCAGGAGGACCAAAAATTCACAAATAGACTATCAAACTGTGTGTCACCAGGAATGAACATGGACCCCTTATTAAGACATCGTGCATCTGAATAAATGATTCAAATGTGTGCAGGAAAGTCTAAGTCTATGTGCTTAGCATAAAACCATCCTTGCTACTGATTTAGTCTGCAGGAGCTGGCACCAACCGTGTTGGCTTTCAGATAATAGGACAGCATCCAAATTCCCCGTCAGCTTAGTGAGACACGTACAAAAGATTTTTACAGCTCACACTTTAAAATGTGTGCTAAAGTGTGATCATATCTGGAGCAGCTTTATCCAAGTTCTTTTACAGTATACAGTATGCCACAAAAAAAAAAAAAAAAGAAAACAGATCCAAAAATGCATTTTATTTATGTACACCATGTAAAAGACAAAGCATGCCCTCTTTCGTTTCTAAGGGTTGACATATGACAAATGTCATGTCCTTAGCATACATTAAAATTTGAGTGAACAAATATGGTTTGTTTGGATGGGTTGCCAGGAGAAAGCCTCTTCTCTTTAAATGAACATGGCAGCATGGCTTAGGTTTGCAAATTTGACTAACCACAAGACATCTGGAACAGCACTTTGGACAGAAAGACCAAAGAGGAGATGTTTGGCCATAATGCACACTGCTACATTTGGCAAGAACCAAACACAGCATCTCAGCACAAACACCTCATTCCAACTGTCAAACAGAGTGGTGGAGGGATGATTTGGCTTGTTTGCAGCCACGGGACCTGGGTGCCTTGCAGTCATTGAGTTGACCATGAACTTGTCTGTATACCAAAAGTGTTCTAGAGCCAAACGTGAGGCCATCTGTCCAACAACTATAGTTTGGCTGAAACTGGGTCATGCAACAGGCCGACAGCAGCAAAGCTACAATAGAAAATGTTAAAAAAAAGAAAAGAATCAAGATGTTGCAATGGCCCATTCAAAGTCATCAAGCCCGCTGAAGTCCTGTGGTAAGACCTTAAGACTGCTGTGCACAAATGAATATCTAAAAACTCAATGAACATTGGAGAAAATAGTGGACCAAAACTCCTCTATAATTAATTGAACGGCTGATTGAGTAACCATTTTAGTATGACTTTACGTTAATGCTGGTAAAGGTGGTTCTACAAGCTAATGAATAATTTCTAAATGTATGTTTTATATTTGGGCTTAAGTTTTTATGTAATGGGTGACCAAAGACAGGACAAACAACATACCAAGCGGGCGGGGTGTGCTTGTGAAAATGTCTTTACTTGCATAAAAGCGTCACAGAAACAAAAGATAATAAAATAGAACTATTAATTCTATTAACGAACATACTGACGTCAGATAGTTTTTGAAATCAGAAAATGTAGGCACATTGCAGGAGTTGTATATAAGAGTGCAGCCAATAACTGTTGTTAAAATAATCATTTTGATTATATTGCCTTGCTTTGACACACTCTGCTATTTAGACAGTTTTATGTAACTATATGACTTATGAGGCAAGTCAAACAAATAGAAAGTAATGACTGGAACTTAAGTGTTTGAATTGAGTTAGCATCTTAATTTTCAGCATTACTTGCATTTTGGTTTGTTTGGATGCGCTTTTGTGTCTTTTTGGTCTCGATATGCTTTTAATACTGCTTGCTCCTAAAATGTGGTGTTTAGCCACATCTTAATGTAATAGTTTTGAGCTTTTCTCAATGGGGCACTTGATGATTACGTAAAAAGCCTAGCCTCAGAGGTTCCTCCTGGCAGCGTTCCACTGCCACCCTTATCTGCTTCCAAAAATGTAAGAATTATTCATTATCTGTGATAGTTTGTTTGCAGCATTTTCAGTTCTGGGAAATTATGGACACAAGTTTGAGATTCAGTAAATTCGGTAACAGGTTAAGTATTATCATTATGTATACATTTAAAAAACAATAATGAGACAGCTGCACTGGATGAAATACTCCTTCATTAGAATGAGCTTTATCAGTGTAGGTGATTCTGAATCAGGTCTGTGATCTCCTGAGGAAATCTCCATCATGGGCAGATGTGCTTCGGTGTTTACACTGTTTAGCAAGTTTGACGAGCTGAGAGGAACACAAATGCAATGTTAATGCAGATTTCTCTAGTGTGAAGTACTCATCTAGAATATGAATTTCTGAAAATTTGACCAGTTTGTTTCTGAATAATGTGCATTTGAAATGATTGAATTTCCATTTTTGTTTCACAGTGGAGCTGTTTGTATTTTCTCCTTGTGCTTGTTTGGTTTTGGAAGAAGTTTGTGTGCTTAAAAGTTGAGATTGAAGTTAATTGGCAACTCCAAACCCATCCTGTTGTCCTTCCTAGGGCACGAATTATTGCTGTTTTGTCACAGCCAATGGCATTTCAACGATTTCCCATGTGGGATCAATAAAATCTATCTATCTCTATCTCCCTCTGTCAAATAAAACAAATCACAAGAGGCTGACTGATCTAATATTGGCCCATTTTAGCTATGACTGTATCTGCATTTGAAATGGCCTGTGTCTAAAAGAAAAAGTATCGGCCGATATATCACCAAATATCTGTATCGGCCTTAGAAATCCTATATCAGCTGGGCTTTATTAACTATTAGCTACTGTACTACTACGTTCTGGCTCTCGAGTTGGATCACTATCAAACATGCATCCTGTTGAGACTACAATGAAACATTCAGTGACTACAGTACACAGGTACTATATGCTTTCAAAAATATGTCGAAGGTGTCTCAAAAGCTGAAGGTCAGTGGACCACTGATACTTTAAAACTAAACCAATGAAATATGTGAATTTAATTTTTAAGATACTTTTATTGAGACACACAACTTGGGGATCAAGATAATACGTGGCAAGCAAGAAGGAAGTGAGGGATGCCATAGGTAGAGTCAACCTTTCTTTGTGACTTTGAGCAGCCCTTACGCAGTGATTCCTTTGGATACTTTATGGAAGTTATCGTCCACATTATTATGTCTGTGTCTCTATGGCAGGTTGAGTAATGCCACATAGGGAGAAAATGGAGAACTGCTGTATGTCCTTAAACTTTGTGTAGATCACCCTGTTGAGATTTTTCACAGTGCTTGATGTTCTTGATACAGCATATAAAGGTCCCAGAATAGGATTGAGCAAAAAGGAGGTAGAATTATGACTATTCTTTTAAATACCATTTTTATGAGCCGCAGTGGTTTCTCCTAACAACAATTGCACTTGGTAGATAATGATGGCTTAAATATATACTCACCCGGGGCCTGGTAATTAAATAATTTGAGGGGGTATGCAGTGAGCTGTGATTGTGTGCCAGTAACTGTTTTGTTTCTGCTTATGCATACCAGAATTATTTCCCCTAGTTTGGCTGGTGCTGGGAGGCAAAAGTGACATTGCTCCCATTCATAGTGGTAATGGAAAGGTCCTTGCTTGACTAAGACTCCAAAAAAGCATGGCATTTGAATTGTTTTGGTTACTTGAACTTTAAGAGGGATTTGGCACGCATGTTCATTCAATGAATAAAAATGATGTGAAGTGAGTGTATGAGTGAGCTGAGGATCATGTGATGCTGTGTTGACTTGCTCATCAGAATTCACAAGTGTCATTTTGATCTTCAGCATTGTTCTTTGGCATATGCCACGCACACTGGGAATTTTCTCCAGTTTCTACCGTGTGGATTACAAGGTGTCAAACCCCCATCCCCCAAAAAGATGGAATACCATGTGATTTGTCTTTTTAATGGTCCCACTAGGATTTTTAAATTTTATTTTTGTGGATAAAGGTAAGGAGTTTGGAAGTATTTCCTTTATTTCAGTCGGTTGCCACTGCTGTCGAACAAGGGGTTTTATTCCATCTGTAGAAAGTTAATACTGAGCTTTTTTTTCCATAAAAAAGGGCCTAAATCTCACACCATCACTACCATGGGAGCTGAAAATGGCATATTACCACTGCGGTCAAAATTTGCTGTATTTCAAAATCAACTTGCTTGTTGTGACCTTTTGTTGTGCTGTCATGACAGTTGTCTGTGACACTCGAAAGGTTGGTATAGGTGTCATGGATCTAATATCAGTTCTAGGCTGCTGGGTGTCTATGTGTTCGATATTGTAAAGTAGGGTAACTGCCAGTGTTTTCTATGCAGTGAGGACTGGATTGCTATTATTGCTTGAATTAGCAGTATTTTTTTTCTTAAATTGCAAGACAGCAGCTCCCTGGGTGGTACTGTTTGATTGTCTCCTGGCAAACTTCCTCACGGAGGACTTCACCCCATTTTCCTTCTTCTGCTTCTAACAAACCTTGGACATGCTGGCACTTTTAAATGAAAAAAGCTCTCTTCTGAGCTAGATCGAATCACAGTGAGCCTGGTGCACATAGATCATCCCTTAGAGCTGCAGAAACACAGAGGCTTTTACTCCAAGCAAGCCAAGTGAATACACAGAGGACCCTAAAAGCCATGTAGCCTGTCAGGGTGTATTTATAGAATGTCCCCTAGGCAGCCATGTCCTGATTCTAGGAAAACACAATATAATATTTATATAGTGTGAACAGAACAATGTAGGGATCAGCCTTTATGTGGGGGCAGATGTAGACAGTTTGTCTATAAATCGAGTGGAGAGTTATGAACTCCTGATAGAATAATATTTGTGGCCACGTTGGGGAGAGGAATGGAAAGCACTGAGGAGCACAAATGCTACAAGTTTTCACTGAGGTGTTATAATGTCAATTTAATTAGCTTGGGTCTTAGGCCTCATATAACATCTTCGATTTGATCCCACACCATTGAATTAGACCCTTGTCTTGCAGGAAGACACCAACCAGAAGCACAATTATCACTTTCAGTGGCGTTCATCAAACTGGAAGCTGCTGCAGTGACAAAACAGTGGAAATAATAAGTGTCAAGGCTGAAACCAATATCCTTGCGTTTATTACATCAAGATGCGTGATTTAATTGGAAGTGCTGCACTGGCATCACAAAGTATAAAATATTGATATCACATTTTTGTGACACTCCTCAGAAATGTGTTTTGTGTTTACCTCGCCAGCTGCTGTTGCCAAACAGCCTAAAGCCCTGTGGGCTTTCTTTCCATGCAGCCGGTGTTTAGCATAATAGGCACAGTAGTATACTGCCCTGGTGTTTTGCCTCTGTCAGCCCTATTAATCGGAAGTCAAATCACTTCCATTAGATTTCTAGGGTAAAGCATTTGGCTGGTGGGATTTGCTGAAGCAGGACAGAGGGAGGAAAAAGGCAGGAGAGGAGGGGGGGAGATAGAAAGAGGAGCACAAGGCAGAGAGAGAATGGCTGCTGCTGATAAGCTGCAGGCAAGAAATACGCAAACCTCCGCAGTGTATGAGAATGATGAATCAGGGATAATAGTCACCCTGCAGTGAATGTTGTCATCATGGGACATTTTCTTCAGAGACAACATTTACCTGTCACAGCATCTACGTTCAGAGGAGCAATAATGGCCTTTGTTCCCAGGTGCAGCTGGGGTAAGGGGGCGGAGGGGGATGCTGCGGAGGGGTATTGGGTTTTATAGGAAGAGTCGCTTTGGGGGATGAATTCGCTTTCACTGATTCGTGCAGATTGTGTTAAATGGGCCAGTCAATAATTGCTGGCAAAAGTAAAGAGGTCATTCTACCTTTGCATTCATTCCTGTTTGAGTTTACCAATCTTTTTATTTTGACGGTTACATTCTTATATGATGATGTCACAAAAGTGGCAGCAGGAGGTGTAAAGGCTTTTTCAAATAAGAGGAGCAGAAAATATGTCCTTGTAAACTGTGAATTCCATTCATTTGAGGTCAGCTCATCTTTTTTTGCTCTTCTTTGTTTACTCTCTAGCATTGTATAAATATGTTATGTAAGTATTTTTTATGCTAATACTGATCTAGTACCTGTATTAAATCATAGACAGAGGCACAGGTACCTTCCAAAGATGATTTATACCCATTAATGTAAAAATAGCAAAGATCTGTTTTAATATCAATAGCCGTGTTTTTGCCAGTGATCCATCACCATTAAAACATGAATGCATAATGATCAATAGACATTTATAAAGGCAAAGTCCAACTGTGCTTTTAAAATCTTCCTCTTTACTTTTTCTAACTGTTAATGTGCCCATATGACTAATAGGCGCATTAGACAGGAGCAGCAACCCTTGTTGAGAGATTATTTGCCATGCTGAGTCAGTGGACCCCTGCTGGCCAGCAGGATTGCCACCGCCTCACTGTTTAAGCCCGGAGCTGACGGGTCAGCGTGACTGACACGGGAGCAATTGGTCGTAGTCGCCCATCTGGGTGTGTGAGATCTGGGAATCAAGCTGTCTGACCTCACACTGCGACACTCTAGAGCTCCAAGCTGGCATCCAAAGAGAAGGGAGCTTAAGTCTTATTAGAGAGGGTATTACATCCAAACACAGACACGCCACTTATTAAGACAACACTATCTGGGGAACAAAACAGGAGATTAAAGACCCATGCCATTACACTGTAGGTCACAGGGGGCTTCTTGGCACTCTTGTAATCTGGAAACAATCACCCATGGATGACTAGCCAACAGGGAGTCTGAAAACATTTTGTTCTTTGTTTTGTTGGGACATTTTTCCAACTGTGTCTCCACCAGCTATCGAGGGTCATGGAAAACAGAGAAGTCAATAAACCTACTAGAAGAGCCTATTGGTGCAGACCTTTCAGTCTGGGTTCAGTCACTGTAGAAACAAAGTCTTTCCACCATGCTTTATAAGTCATTACCAAAGAGCAGGCCTAGTAGGTTTCCTTGGTTGCACGATTTTTATTGTGTACCAGCCGGCATATCGCTCGCTGTTTTGATTTCTTGCCTTTCTGCCTCTCGACACAGCTGATGGCTTGTCTACCAGCGTGGGTAATAAGAGTCGAATGCATTAACCTTGTTTTCATTTACTCCCCGTGGATACAGCGTGGGCCCAGCAAGTTGTAAATTCTTCTTCTTTTTTGGCAGTATACTTTATCATCGCTGGCACTTTCTGTTAAATCTCAGGACCTTTTCAGGACCTCCCTCCTCTGGCCTCGGGAGAATTCTCCTGGAGGTGACTGCAGCCTCTGCTTGTGCATTGGGAGTTTCTCAGCCCTCGATCCATGCCTCAGGCTGCCATGTTCATTGCTTAAAGGGCTCCCAAACTCTAGCTGCCAATAAAAAAATCCAGATGGGTTTTCATACTGAATGGCCCAAGCTCGAATATGTCGATTTGTAGACACTAGAGAGTAGAGTTGATTTTCACTATTGGAGGAGTTTTAAGCAATCCAGGCCTCAGTGAAAGGCACGGAGAGCCCGACTTTTATCTTGCTATGCATCTGTTTCTCATCGAAATGAAACAGACAAGAAACAGGGACGGGGAGACTTCTGAAACAGGGGTTTAGATTATTGCCATGAGTGTGATAAAACATGCTCATGAGCAAATTATATTATTTCACTTGCAGATATTCACTGCTACTAGGACAGTATAAGTCCCTGCGCACAAATTCAACAACCGCACACGTATGTCTAAACAGCCAAGGGCACAAATCAGGCAGCAGCTTTCTTGTTTTATCCAGTGCCATAAAGAAGCACAACAAGAACAAATAACACTACTTGCAAGCTAAAGCAGCTGGAAAGTTATATCTTGTGAGCCCTAGATTCATCCTCATTTTAAACACCACCACACATACTTATTTCTCTAATGACATTTCCTGTTTCCTCTGGGAAACCAAGCTCACTTGCAACAAATCCACAAATTCTGCTCTAAAGGTAATTCAATCTTGAGTTTATCTACAGAGGTTAGACTGGTGTCATTACAAGAAGTCAGCCTTTTTGAGGTAATTGAGTTCATAAAATGTAATGGACTGTATTACTGTTCATGCCTAAATAATTTCCCTTGTAAAACCCCACTAGGCTTGCTTTAACGGCTCCTTGGCTTTCAGATCTTTCACTCTCATTCAACTTCTATATTTGCATTTGTATGATTTGGAAATTCAAATTATAGATAACATACCGTACCGTTCTTGCTGTTTCATTAATGTGCACACAGGCTGTCTATATTACCCCACATTCCTGCCTGTGCCCTGTTCAGTCCTGCACAGAGGCGCCTTGCATTTCAGTGTACACTGGGGCCAAAAGCACAGTTGGCACTCTCAAACCCGATCGTGCTTTTAATGTGCACAAGCTATTAATCAGCAGTTTTATTCTAGGCCATGGGGTTTATGAGAGGCAGTGTTACAAGGACTGTAAGCTGCCCTGCATATTTTTTTATTTTTTGGGCCCATCACACTGTAACAGCTGTTTCATACCACTGGGGGAACTGCGGAGGAGATTTGACTAATAAAACCTATAGACCCTGGCCTGTGACACACGAGACACAAACAACACTTTTGTACTTTTCACTGCCTGCATGGGAGGTTGGTTCTCTTTCATCTGTAAAACTCAAAAGACTTGGTAGGCTAAAGAATGCTTAGAACATTGCATCTTACAAAGGCAGCTACACTGGGATTAAAAGTTAATGAGTGTGTGATTGTAAAGGAACAGAGACTTGGATGTGCATGCTCAGCAAAATGTACAAAAGGAGTCTGTTTGATACAGAACCTCTGGTTATCTTTAATTTGATTAGCTCCTTGACTGCGAGTGAGCGTTTGAGAACAGTTAATTACAAAGAGATTCATGTTTTATATCCATAAACACACTGACACTAAAAATGAGTCGTGCACATTTAGAGTTGTGGGGTTTTTACCTTCTGATACTTTCTACCAGAAATCAAGCAATGATTAAGGAATCTTTTTAAAATGTAGTATGCGCTCATCATGCAGTCAGTTTAAAAAGTCGAGAGAAATTAGACCTTTAAAAATATGCAAGAGGTCAGCAGCAGAGTCATAACATTTGAACTTTTTCCATGAAGCATGATAAGTCGATATATTTGAAAGGGCTTTGAATCCCTTACAGCGAGCAGCGATGGGTATAAATGGGACAGAACCTTCATGCTCAAGCAGTATTATGTAACAGTGACTCCTGCAGGGCAGGAATACAAAATTTGGCTTGTAATGTGCTTGTTTTGGGTACTTCCCAGGCTACACGCTTTTGTTCTCTAAACAATACAATTTTTCTGTAATTTTCTTCTTTTTTTTGTAAGTATGCATACAGTGGGGAGTTCTGACTGTGTCTAAGCACTAAATGCATTTTAAATCAAGTTGAGTGTCAATAATTTAAGTGGCTGCCTGGATAAGTAAATAATTTGAGTACTTAGCATTTTCTATCTGGCATTGCTCTTAATAATGCAAGAGCTCTGTAACGCCATTACATTTGTGTGGATTGCATATGAAATATCAATTTCTTTTGGTTTACTTGTGGGCAAATTAAATCCACCAATGCATGGAAGGAATAGAAAGGGAGTTCAATAGCGTTTGCAGCGTATAATTTCAGGTAAAAATTGCTTACAGAGCAAAAAAACAATTATGCTGAGATAATAGATTAACTGACTCAAGTTTTAAATGCCACCCATCCGATCACAACTTGGGGAGAGTAAAAACATCCCATCACAATGTAGCTATATGAGCATGTGCCAATGACGCACACAGCATTGCAAAATGGTTCAAAGTTTATTTAAAGTGTTTTTTATCTCCACTCTCTTGGTTGTGCTGCTTTTCAGCTGACGTCTCCAGCTCAGCGCACGCAGCGCACATTTTAGGTCCCGGCGTCCTACTCAAAAGGGAAGGCATGATTAGATGAGTGGGGTCAGCCGTGTGGGTCACCCTCCCCTGACACCACCTGACACCACACCCTGAACCTTCTGCTCCACCCCTCCCCTGCAGCTGAGCCACAAACCACACCCCACCACAGAGCAATGTTTAAGGGTGTAAAGAATTAGAAGCATGCTTTCAGAACAGTGGTATCAAAGGATAAATGCCAAGTTAAATTATCTGTTGTTGATCCCTGTAGGGAAATTTGGGTTAACCCATTTGGACCTCATGACTGGAGTCAACTTAGCTTAAAAAAAAACAAAATTTTTAGAATGAATTAATATTCATGGAGAAAACTCTAGAACTATTGCAAACACAGGACACACAAACCAAAGAGAAGGACCCTCAAACTGAAATGCATAAAACCCCAGAACCACAACCAGGGACCATAACATTAAACATCCTGCTCAGACTGGGGTTCAAACCCAGGACTTTATTGCTGTGAGGTGACAGTGTAGCCCTGTCTGCTAAAAATGATCTTCCTATGCAAGTAAACTGTTAGTAGTTGGTTATGCTTCGAGGGAACAATTGTTTACAATTTATTATAATAATCTTTTTTTGGCACTTATTTTCAAGCTTTCCTATTGATCTTTTAAGAAACCGTCATTTATTAATTGACACATAATTTAACACCCTCATGACCCGGAAAAATGGAGACGAACTTTTGTAACTTGGAAAAGGACATACAGTTTGGTCCATAAATATATGGACAGTGACCTAGTTTTTGAATGATGTTTTTGAAGCACAGGCTTTCACCCTTAAGTCAGTGAGTCCGATAGAAGTACATTAACTGTTTAGGAATTACAGTTATTTTTATAATAGTGCCCTGTTTTTAGAGGCACAAAAGTATCTGGACAGTTGTCTGATAAACAGTTTCATGCCAGGAGAGATCTGGTCCCTTGCTATTCCCTGACAGATTAAGCAGATAAAAGATCTTGAGTTGATTCCAAGTGTTGAACTCTCAAAATGAACTCTAAAGAGTTATCAATCAAATTTAAGGAGGCCATGGACTCAAAGACCAAAATAAACCAAGGAGATAGATTCCGAAGACTTTAGGAAAGGCCACATCGATATTTTGGTACATTCTTAATAAGAAGGAACACACTGGTCAGCAATACCAAAAGATCTGGAGTATCACAGAAAACAGCTAAATTGCATGCTAACAGAATTCTTTCCATGGTTAAGAAAAACCACTCCACAACGTCGAACCAAGTCAAGAACAGTCTCAACCTATACATATATTATTACCAAAGTATACAATTGAGAGACTCTTTCATGACTGTAAATGCAGAGGCTTTACTTTAAGGTACAAACCACTGGTTACACTCAACAACAAGAGTCACAGATTAGACTTTGCCAGAGAACATCTAAAGGAGCCTGCACAGTTCTTAGGGTTTGGTTCAGAAAACCAAAATTAACTGACACCAGAATGATCAGAAAAGAAAACATGGTAAAGAAAAATTGGAAGCAATATTAATGCATGGGCTAACAGTGGAACCATGTCCGTAGTGTCTAATGGGACATATTGTGAATTGTACAGGGCATTCTGCACATGCAATCCAAGAGCTTCTCGATGTAAAGAAATGGGATAATTTTCAACTGCGTTTTATCTCAACTTAATAGCTTGTCAGTTATTAAATACAAAAATGCAGAAAGACACACAAACAAGAAGCAACTGAAATAAATGACTAACAGAGCATCTCAAGGGAAGAAATGCAGCACTATTTGATGTCAATGGGCTCTAGACTTCCCTCAGTCTTTAATTGTAACATTTTGTTAATTTGCCCAATTACTTTTGACCCACTGAAAATATGGGACAGTGTATAAAAATGGATGTAATTCAGCCAATTAACTGTGAAACAGTTAATGCAATGCCCTTGAATTAAACCTTCACTTAAATTACATCTTGATTGTTAAATTTAATAGCCTCTGTGGTGGTGTAGAAGCAAAATTCCAAACCATGACCTTTTCCTTAGCTTAACTAAGGGGTATTGGTGTCTAAAGCTAACTAAACTAACCCTGTTGTAATGTAACAAGCAATCATCAAGAAATCATTTGTTCGTAACTTGCAACAGGTTCTTTCACGTAGGAGAAAAAAAGGAATATAACATTTAGAAATGAGCCAAATGGGTGACGTTCAAATTCGGTGTTCTACATTCACATAAACAAACCTCTGAAATACAAAGGTAAAGTATGATGGGTTATCTTTGTATCTTAAGAAAGTTTTAAATCATAGTTACTGCTCAATTGTATACTGCTCTGACAGTTTTCAAATGATTAAAAGGGCACTACAACTTTTTAATAGTGTCAGAGTCCTTATTAGAACTTAATATCATCCACATCCTCTTCCAACCTCATGCTGTGCACTTGTTGACAAATCTGAAATGGGAATGCACCTCAGCAACTCGAAGATGCACAGATTTACTTTACACAAGCACAGCACACAATTGATTTCAGTAAATACAAGCCCGTGGCAGCTGCTTCTCCTGAGTCCATGCAAACCAACCCTATATGACCCTGGGAGAGGGTCACAGCGGGACACAGCAGACGGGCTCCTGCTCAGGGAGCTTCATGAGGTCATAGGGGCAGCACTGGAAAATTTTGGCAATGATATTCTTCCATCTGTTGAGAAAATAAGTGCTGTTCATTGATTGGCCATGCAACTGACTGGGGCAACACAGGCATGGGTAGGAAAGAGATGGAGATCTCCCTGCCAACTGCCGCATAACTGCAGGCAGCACTGTTTGGGGTTTCCATCCATCCATCCTTTGCCCTATCTCTCTTATTTAAGCCATGCACTCAGCACAGCAGATTGTATTTATTACATATTTGCATATATATGAGCGCCTCTATTTTGACAGCTTTTCAAGCAGCACACTCTTTATTGAGATTACATGAGGCTGAAGACAAAGTGAGAGATGTCATTTCATCTTGAAATTGAAGGATAATAATGGGCAATGCTGCAG
>VUQG01022371.1:25621-36421 GCA_015106755.1 Etia nguti | reverse complement strand
ACCTGTGTGTAGTTAACTTTTTTATTCTCTGGTATTATTTTGTGAAGCACTTTGTAATCTTTGTATTGAAAGGTGGTAAATAAGTGAAATTTTACTGACACACATAATGATTAATACGTTCATTTAAATACAAATTTAAAAAATACAGTAATGCTGTAAAATGGGAGTAAATAGAAACCCTATTCCATCATTTTAAAATGACAAAATCCTCTAATGTTTTTGTTGCCCTTTTCAGATTGAGTTCAGTTGAGTCAATGTTAGTGTCGTTGGTGTTTGTCACTATTTGGTTGGTGTAAAATGGACAGGAACTGAGTAGGCAGCATGTTTGATTATTGTGTGTGTGTGTTTGAATGCATTATTTTTGAGTAAAGATACACACAGTACAACAAACACATCGATTAGAAGCTGTTGCTTAACTCTGACCTGACCTGACCAACGTTCGCTAATGACTCACCGGTTTGTGAAACTGAACCTGAAGGCTTCAAATGATCAGAGAGCAGCGTTAGAAAATCATTCAGCAACAACTCTTCACACATAGAGCGAGCGACAGAAACAGGAAAGATGGAGCGACTCCGTTTCCTTTTGTGCCTGATATGTGTGTCTTCAACACTGGTGAGTTTCTCTGACGTTTTTAAATAATTTTACAAAGATGTGTCGCTGAAATAAAAAAAAAAATCATTTTACTACATATTATATGTTGTTTAATAAATAACAAGAATAGTTATGTATTTACTGATCACTCATATGTTTATTATTTACTGATATGAATACATGAGCATAGAGTTGGCTGTTCTGTTTTATTCACATATTGGATGTCATCAGCAAATTAATAAAACAGTGCGCTCGACATCTTTATAATTTACTCTTTTATTTTACTACCTAAGTTTATTAAATATATTTCTGGTAATTATTATTATTGTTATTGATTTATATGAATATAGTAACAAGAATAGAATAGACCCAAATTTCCCCTTGTGGGACAATTAAAGGATTACTCTATTCTAATTAAAGGATTATTCTAACAAAAGATTTGGAGGTTGTGGACGTTGGCTTGAGTAGAATGCTGAATACTGATCAATCAAAGAAACAGTCACTATCTTTAGCTGTTTTAAGGATGTGTAACTTGTATACTTACTTATACACACTTACAGTTTTTATATATATTATTAAAAGCCAGTTATTTAAATACTGCAGACTGATTAGCTACCATTGACCTAAAATTTTCCTGGCATTGTATGTAATATGTAAAAATAAATAAATAATAATAATTATGTACTAATAACAGTATAAAATGTAGTACATTTCAAAATAAATTTTCAATAAATAAATTTGAAAAATATGTTTGCTTATATAATTATTGTAATTGTGTATTTTACTTTATAAATAATAATAATAAAATATTTATTTGTGGGTAAGAAGCAAACAATTTAAGTATTTTTAGTTATTAATATTATTCCGAAGAAACACCTCCTAATTTGAGCAGTTCAGTTCAAATTGTTTATACGTGTTATAATGTACATGTTTGATATGCAGCACCTGTTTTGAACATTTTTAGCACTTATCAGAGAAGTTCACCAAAAACTTTAACCAGGGTTTTGTTTAAGTAGCGTTTCATTGTAAAATTCATTGTCGTAGACCAAATGGACTAAAATAGCTGCTCTGACACAAAGACAGACTATATTTTCTCACCTAGCTAAAACAATTTTGACTTTCTTGTCTTCGTCCAGGCCCAGATTGACCCCAGGGGAGCTCGTCCGGTGGAGCACGGCACCAGAAGTGAAAAATGTGCCACTGAGAAGGAGTGGCCTTTCTGCACAGACGTTGAATGGGTATGCAGATTCTCTGTTGTCTCATCTTTTAACAAAACCAATGAACACTGATTTTTTGGCTAATTGTTTGTTCATCAGGGCTCAAGCTAGGCAAAGTTCTTATTGACCTCACTGAATATGTGCAATTTTAAGATTCAATGTTTAGTTTATTGTCAGGCTACACACAAGAAAGCTGGAATTCCAGTTTTTGTCAGTGCAAAAGTCTAACTATGTATTTAATCAATAAGATTTCAAAATTATGTCTTAGTGTTTATATATGGTAAAGAAATGCTGCTATAATAAGTGAAAGAAATCTGTCAGCACGAGCCGATTGTAAGAATTAATGCTTAAAATGACAGAAATCTATAATAAAATTACTTTTGTATATTGTGAATGACCACGAGGGAGGTCTTTATGGGTAGGAAAACTGTTTAACTTGTGAAAAATACACTAGAGAATATACAATACGGGCCAGATTGGAGCTTTTGGGCTTCTGGTTGTACTGCCAATTATCAGAATAATCTGTTGTTCTGTATTTAAATGACTAAGCTTTTCATGTGACACAGAAATAAGAAATAATTATGTCTTCTCTTTGGTCGTCCATTTAGGGCCCTAAATGTCCATCAGGCTGCAGGATCCAGGGTCTGATGGAGAAATACGATCACAATCTGCTGAAGAAGATCGAGAGAATCCGCAGCCTGCTGGATCAGCACAGGGCCAAACATCGCTCCGCTGATCAGGTGTCGAAACAGACCTACGACTACCTGAAGGAAAAGCTAACCACTGACGCTGGTTAGTGTGTCTTTGTGCACTTCTTCTGCTTCCCAGTCAAGAGTTTAATGGTTACAGTAACCCAGTCTAGGTGGTTATAGGATACCTGGAAGTTGTTTCACAGTTAAATAAATATCTGCACAAACTGATCAAAAGTGTGACCCTAACAAGCAGCTTTAAAGATGTACCCAGTAGATGTACCCAGTAATGTAATAGAAAAAAATGGGACATGGGAGTGCGCACCGGTTTGTGGAAGCCATCGTGTTGTTTTATTCCCAATATTATCTCAACTATTTATATTCCGCAGAATCCTCCCATCTCTGGACAGCTGACAAAATTCATTTAAACAAAAGTAAGAATGAGTCCATCCATCTATTAAACTAAATGTTTCCTGTTTTCTTCTACCAGGCAGCGACAACAACTACTTTGACTTGGCCCAGACTCTTCGTCAGAGGATCACGGACATGAAGATTAAAATCGACAGACAGTTGACTATCCTGACAGCCCTGAAGGATCGGGTCAAAGACCAGGTCACAGAGATGCAGAGGCTCGAGGTATACCAAGCCAGCAGAGTCAAAAATACATGTTTGCATAAAAAACATGACAAGAAAATCCTTAAAAATAAAAGTATTTACAAAAGCACTAAAGAAGAAATAATTTAAAGTATTGAGGCTAGTTGACTATGCAAACATATTGTAATGCCTGTAACCTACAGTAGTGAAGCCACAGGTTTCAGTAGTCTAGAAGAAAGAAAATAAGAACATTTTAAAAAGCACTTACACAGCACCAAATCACAACAACAGTCACCTCTAGGTGCTTTATGCTGTAAGGTAAAAACCATACAATAATACAGGGTAAACTCCAACAATCAGTTGAACTCCTATAAGCAAACCCTTGGTGACAGTAGGAAGGAAAAACTTCCTTTTAACAGGAAGAAACGGCAGAACCAAGTTCAGGGAGGGACATCCATCTGCCGCGACCAGTGGGAAAGAAGACAGGACACAATAAATCAACATAAATCAGTATAATAAATATCTACACATGGATATATTCATATTTGTACTGTAAATGTAGCTCAACCTCTGACAAAACTCTGAATATTAATTAATCAAAAGGTCAGATTAACTAAAGTAAAATCTTTTCTATGGCACTTTTGTAACAGTGAGTAGCAGTAAAATATTGTTTTTTATTGTAAAGATATGTTGCAATGGCAGAATGAATTTGTTCACATATATTTAAAACTACCACTTTTTTACAAGCTAGTTTTATATTTTTATTTATTTTTTTTGCTCTTGGGTTTCACATTTTTTAAAACTTTATCTCTTCTTTCAGGTGGATATTGATATTAAACTTCGTTCCTGCAAAGGATCCTGTGCAGGCTACTCTGAGTACCAGGTGGACCAGGAGAGCTATGTCACCCTGAATAAACAGGTGAGAATTCAAGCGACCACATCTATGGACCCAATTAAGGGTGAATATATTCAAAACAAGTCCATTAAAGTGCCAGTCAGCAGAGTGAGTCAATAAATAACTAATTGTGTGGTTTGCATACAATGAAACACCAGTTATCTCGAGTAATCTGCTGTTTTAAATAAATTTTAAGTCCAAGTAATTTGCCCTCTCACAATTTCTTAGGTTTTTGCATATCTGTCACATTTTATTGACCAATAAAGATAACCTCAGAAAATACTTCTTTTTCCTATTTTTAATTGATGATCTCATTTATTTACAGAAAAAAATCTACCCAAACCTACATGGCTCTATGCGAAACTGTAATTGCCCCCAAAACTTGCCACCCTCTACATGAAGAACTTGGATAATTTGTTATAACTGGCAATGAGTCTTTCACAGTTTTCACCCATTTGCAGTTTCCCATTACTTTCGTCACCAAAATAAACTTTTTCCTTTACATCTGTTAAAAGTGGTTTAAAGTCTAAAGGGCTGCGGGTCGTACTGAAACCCGGTTCGGCCACTCTAAACCATACAGCGTATGGTCGCCTGCTCATCCCCCCAAGCCAAACCTTCATTGAGAAATACACTATTTTAAGATAACATTAGAAATAAAACAACCAAAGACAAATGTTTTTATTGGCTGTTTTTTGAAAGGTAATACATTCAAAGATACAGCAAAAGTAATATTTGTTAAAAAGTCAAAATATTTAGTTGTGACCATTTTTATATTCAGCTTTTCCCAATTAATAAAAATATATTTTTGCATAAGATTTGTGTTTGTCACTCCTCTGACAATTGAATTTTTCCCCAAATTAGGTTGTGAACTCTTTCTGTCTGTCTTTCTAGGTCCAGCAGTTAGACTCCCAGGCACCCCAGAATGTCGAGTCTGTGGGGACACTGCACGTGATGAAGAGCAGGCCGCTACGGGACATGGTTGTGGACAGCGTCTTCAAATCGAGGGACGTTGAAGGAACAGCAGGACAGCAGACTGCGGACATGTTCCCTGATGTAAGAGAGACGTCACGTTTAGTCTTTCATCTCTTAACAAGCATTAAGTTGCTGGTAACTTTTCAGGTGTAAAGGTAGATTCAAATATAACCATTAATATGGTGTTTTCATGTATTTGGCATACTCAAATGGAAATCTTACAATAGGAGAGCAATAAGGCCAAAATTGCATTTAGTTGGTATTATCTGAAAGCTAAGAGCACCTCGTTTCTAAAACTATGCATCTTTAGCATGTGGCTTAAATGCTAATCCTAACTCTAAGCGGTGATGCAGTGATTGATGAAAATCTTAATAGAATAGAATAGAATTCAACTTTATTGTCATTGCACATGTCACAAGTACAAGGCAACGAAATGCAGTTTGCATCCATCTAGAAAGTGCTTTGGCAATAATAGATATATTACAAAAAATAGATATTAGCAATAATATAGATATATAGATATATTACAGAGAGGTATGAGGGTACAAAATATGGGACTATTAAGGGACTATTAAGGACGTGGGACTATTAAGTAAATGCTTCCCATTGTTTACATCTTGCACTAGTGAGCTAGTGTTTGATTGTTTTATACTACTTTGGAGCACTTTTTAGTCCCCTTGGATTGCCCACTAGTGGAGTTCTAAGACTCAGAGGAAGCAGACATATGAAATTTTGATGTCAACTGACATTTGTTATTGACAGTTTAGTCTTTTCAATTCAATTTAATTTTAAATACCCTAAAATTTGATACCTTTTGGTTTGTGGTTCTTATTTGGTTACTGTACTGTATGATTGGAAACTTTAGTCTTTCATGCTTCTCACATTTATTGGGAATTGTTATGGTCATTGGAAACCATTCTCCCTCTTGAGCAGGATCTATCATTTCATCAAATTCTATTAATATTGCTCTATATTTGTATAAAAAAGAACTTTCCCTGAACCAATATTCCTAAAGTGTTTTTTTTTTTCTTTTCCTTTTTCTAGGTGAGGACTGTCCATTTGGTCCTGGAAGAGGAAGGCTCTAGCTCATCCCCAGCAACTGTTTCCAAGGTCCCAGGTACTTCCTACTCTTCGTCTACATCCTCATCCTCCTCACCCTCCTCATCTTCCTCATCTTCATCGTCCACTTCTTCCACATCATCTAAATCTATAACTGAGATTAGAGGACGTGGTGACGCGGACACGTTTGGTTTGGGTGGAGGGTCACATACCCTCGGCCAACCCAGTACAAGTCATGTGTCCACCAAAACCATCACCTGCACCAAGAGAACACGAACAACTGTGGTTCATACAAGTGATGGGCCAGTGGAAAGGACGGAAGAGGTGATAGAAGGAGGACCCGGATGCCAGGTGACAGGAGACTTCACCAAGGGTGGGATAAGCTCCTTGTTCCCCTCTCTCAGCCATACATCTTCATCCTCTTCTACTGGCTCCACCAAGACCGTACATCTCAGCAGTACTAAGGGCAGTGTCTCTGGAAATACCAAAACTGGGTTTGGTGATCCATTCGGCTCTGATGTCGGGATCGACCTTGGTGCATTTCTGACTGACAATACAGAAGATGATGTTCCTGATTTTCACGCCAGGAGTGTGAAGACCGCATCACGAATTGAACGCCAGGCGGATTATGTAGGAAAAGGTACTGAAACTGACCTGGAGTAAAATATACAAAGCCAACAAGAAAACGATTAGCTAGATAGCATGCATTAGCATCAGCTAGCTTGCTAGCTAGCCCTATGTACCAAAATGATAAGTGAATACAGTACTTTTTGTTGTTTGTTTCTGGAGTTTAAAGATTTTCACATGTCCCATGTAATACATTTGATAAAAACATATTTCTCATCGATAGTTTCCCAATTAACAAATCCATGATTACCAATTAACAAAACTCGCCAAAAATCCTCAAAATATCACCACCCACATCTCTCCTGCTAGCTACAGGCTTATTTACCACAAAAGAGTGTTTTGCATAGAGATCAGGAGATGAGGAATCAACTGCCAGCAAGTTTAGCTTTTGTCGGTGAAGTGTCCGTTTTAGCCAGTCCACGCTAACTCGCGGTTTGCGGTGTGCCCCTCTCTGTTTACAGATTGTGTCGAAATCTACCAGAACCATCTGAATGGGGAAACAAATGGCCTGTTTAAGATCAAACCTGGCGGCACCAACTCTGAGGCAGTAGTGGATATTTACTGCCAGCAGGAGGGGATTATGGGAGGGTGGTTGTTAGTCCAGCAGCGAGAGAGTGGTGCACTCAGCTTCAACCGCAGCTGGGTTGAATACCGCAATGGGTTTGGATCAGTGGACGCTCAGGGCAAAGGCGAGTTTTGGCTAGGCAACCAGAACCTCCACTTGCTAAGTAATGAAAGTGAGACTATGCTGAAAGTTGAGCTGGAGGACTGGGAAGGTGCTGTAGCCAGTGCAGAGTACACTATACGGGTAGGATCAGAGGAGGAGGGGTACCCGCTGCATGTCTCTGCGTACACCGGGGATGCTGGGGATGCTCTATTAATGCCAAAAGCATCTGATTTATCCCACAATGGGATGAAATTCAGCACCTTCGACAAAGATAACGATAGATCGGAGCATAACTGCGCAGAGATTTATGGGGGTGGGTGGTGGTACAATAACTGCCAGTCAGCTAATTTAAACGGTATTTATTATAAAGGCACATATGACCCCAAAACAAACATCCCACATGAAGCTGAGAATGGAGTTGTGTGGGTGACATACAAACCAGCAAATTACAGCCTGAAAACTGTTCGGATGTTTATCCGACCAGCTGCTTTTTAACTTGAAAAAACAGGTGAATAGACAAAAACCAGAGGACAAAAACCGAAGGTAGAATCAATCTATCTGTGCAATAAGTACTTTTGCTGATTATTCCGTGTTTGTGAGCATGCTGTGTAAACAATATTGATCCTTTTGTTAGCACTACCAGTCCAATGTTCTTGCAGTGACCCAATGTTTTTCGTGTTTCTCAACCACTGAACTCTGCTCAATCAATAAAGACTCAGTGTTCACTTCACTCACTGTGGTTTGTGCGCTCATTTCACGCTAAATAAATAACTTGAGTTTAGTCTTATTGAATTGAACTGAACTGAATTGAAACTTAAAGATAGAAAATATGTACAAATTCTATCAAAATATTAAACCACATGGTTGCAGAGTAATAAACCACATGTAAAATAACCGACCAGATTGTGTCTCAAAAGTCTGAGGAATATTTATATGCTCTTATAGACTGTATGTATAACTGGCAGTCACTTTACTATTAATATTTTAAAAAATGAAGTGCAATATAAAGATATATTATTTCATAATGTCAGTAATAAAAAATATATGTTAAAAAATATCCTGAATAGGTATGTCTAGTTTGTAGTATCAAAGATTGCAGCTGAAATGTTAAGCAGTTAACCATGCTAAGTCATTCTGTGTTTGATGAATTGTATTTATTGTTATGTCGTCTTCCTTCCTTCTTAGAGTTGCTGGGTTGATTATGACGTGTTAGCACACATAACACGCAAATTGAACTCTGTACAAGAAATAAGTATTGTAGAATGTGTGTACACAAGGAACTGGTGACAAAAAAGTTCTTACACAATATGATATAGTGCAAGAAATACTACTACTAATGATAATAATAATTAAAAACATTTGTATGGCAATGTGCATTGCTGAATTTAGGCATCAAAACAACAGGAACTACATAAAGATTACAAGATTAAAAAACATGAAAACAAGATAGTGATAAAGTATTATTACAAAAAATAAAAAGTATTCAGAAGGCATTATAAAATGTTATGCACAAGTCATTTTATAAAGGTGATCTGAGTATCCCTTTGTTTTAAACCCTGAAACTTGTAACAGTATCATATTCTTCATCTGTGGTTCAAAATACGGAATTAAGATTCCTGAGATTTCAAAAGGAACAAAGTCAGTTTCTTCATTTAAAAGTAATAACTAAAATCTCACATATGGAGTGCTTAATACATTTATTAGACCTTCACCCAATGTATTTTTTTTGTTAAATTCAATTCATTCAGTTTTATTTATATAACACCAAATAACAACAGCAGTTGCCTCAAGGTACTTTGTATTGTAAGTCAAAGCTGTCCTAAGTTAAAAGTATTTATAATAACGAGAATCTTTCTCATGTTTCTTTAACGGTTAATCCCTCAGTATGTGCAAACTCTAATCAAAATTATATTTTTAATGCTAAAATATAATTATTATTATCCATGAATTTTAAAATTAATTTTTTTAAACAAAAGCATAAAACCATATAATAAAGCGCATAATTATGTTATGAGTAAGATACCAGATAGCAGCTATTTTACTTGCATGCATGAAAATGAACAAAAAAAAACTTGTTTTTTCAAATTTCAGAAAGTAACCAAGGCACTCTGTCTTAGGATACAGTTTATTTGAACTGATTTAAACGAAAACGCGCTTTGAGTGCTCCAGGAGAGCAGAAAAGCGCTATATAAGTCCATTTAAATACCAGCTGTGACTAGCAACACCTGTGATACTGTATATAACCCATAGAGGGCATTAAAAATAAAAGCACCAATGTGGTCTAGCACAGACTAGTATGCCTAAAACATCTTTTTTTTTTTTATGTAATTGGTTTTTATGGTCATTGTTTTTATCTCTGGCCTGGTGATAAGGACATTGGAAAGTCATCTTTTATGTTTTTTATCCATAGAGCCAAAGGTTATCCATTTTCACCTCACAGTTTCATAACAATTGTTGATTTTGCGGTTGTTTTTTATGTGGAAATGTTAAATAACAACCCTGAGATTACTGATCTTTGTACAGTCCACAAGTTCCATCAGTAACACAAAATAAACACAAGAAAGTGCATGCAAATCACATTTTTGTTTGTACTGTCCTATTTGAATTAGAGCACAGTTGAAGGTGGACTTTTTTTCCTCTCTGTAGTGTGTATTAGGTTCAAACAGCAGAATGAAGATGGCCGACAGTCCCCCAGTGCAACCCAGATGTACAGGAGGCAGCAATGTCAAGCAAAACTAGAGACCCCCCTGTGTTTAGATGATGACTGGGTAAGAAGCATACAAGCACATAAATACATAAATACAACTGTTGATGAGTACTATAAAGAAAATTATTTGCTTCTTTATAACATTATAACATCAGGATGTGAAAATAGTTTGAGTTGCTTTGGCTTAAAAAAAAATAAAAAAAGAAATTCACAGAAAACATTAGGGAAACCAACCCAAGTGCCCTCTTTGAGAGAACAAGGGCACTTGGGTTTTGGTGTCCAGTACTCTTGACTACCACATGCCAGCTTTAGCCCAAGGTGACCAGCCATACTAAAAGAGGTAACTATGTTAGAAAACCAGCAAATCCCACGTTATTGACATGCTCAGTCTCATAAACCAATAAGCAGAAATCACCTAACACAAACAAACACCTTTAGCTGAAGTGCAAAGCGCACAGATGACGTCTACAAAAACTTTGAATTGAATCCAGCATTTGCTCTTGATTACTGGTGGAATTTAAAGAGTTTCAGTCCACTTGGGTATTATTACACAATTGCTCGAACACTTAAACTAGCACACCTAAAGTGCTTTTTATCTTGCTTTTGTTGTCAGGGATCACAACCTAAAATACATCAGTAAAAAGGTTTAAGCTGTTTAAGCAGTAACTACATCTGCTCTGATATCCTTCCCTGTTTGAGACCAGTGGGTTATTTTTACAGTTACACATCCTAGAATAAACCCCCCCCCCCCCCCCCCCCCACCCCCCCCACCCCACCCAACC
>VUQG01022371.1:0-22019 GCA_015106755.1 Etia nguti | reverse complement strand
TAAAATGTGAGTTATTACCATTTACATTTATTACATGCTATTACATATTTTTTATTATTATTATTATTATTATTATTATTATTATTATTATTATTAGTAGTAGTAGTAGTAGTAGTAGTAGTAGTAGTAGTAGTAGTAGTAGTGGTATTAATTACATTACATTTAGATACTGGTAGATTTATTAACTACTGCCACATTTAGCTTATAGAGAGGTGATAAAGCAATCAAAATTCTTTTGAACATATTTAATAGACTGAGGTGTTTAAATTTGTTGGTCAACAGATTTACTAAGATGGGCTTGGTTTCTTTACATTTCAGTAACAGGATAAACAATTATTACAGCTAGTATTCTAGTATCAGTCCCAAAGTTAGAAAATTACCCATTCATTTTGAGATTTTAGTGTATATTAATTATTACTTATTGCTATTACTAGATGTTTGGGAGTTTTTTTCTTTTTAGGATACCTACCAGTTGTCGTTATCTCTGTCGTAGGTACTGAACATCATGCCATTGTGAATGGTCATAGTACGGTTTTCACCAAAGAGCTCAAGAGATCCTTCCAGGAGACAGTTGCCAGCATTGCCAGAGTAACCACCAACAGCAAGCACATAGTTGGATGTCTCTGATTGGACAGTGAACTGGTTGTACTGGGCGTGGACCTGATTAAAAGCATAAACCAGTTTTAATTTCATTCCTAACTGATGTAGTCATTTAAAGGAGTAGGTAAAAACACTCGTAAATATTTATGTAATATTGCATTCCTGTCTTCCTCCTTCCTAGACCCTAACCCTTAATGCAAATTCCAATTTCCTAAATTCAAACATATTTTTTTGAAATTGCTTCTTTTTTTTAGACCAACAATTCAGAACTGTGCAGAATTTGCTTTATTATCAAATAAACACATTTCTACATTTAAGATTCACAAGAATGTAAAATTATCATGCTTAAACTATTTCACTAATCCTATAATAATTTCTCGCAACTGCTAAACCCTTGAAAAGCTCACCTTGGCTCCTGTCCAGTCCTGCATCTCAATTAGAACCTCAGTTGGGCCCATCTTGGTCAGCTGACTGATACGGTCATTACCCAGCCAGTATTCACCTGTAGGCATGTAAAAAGGTATATTACAGTAGTTGACCAGAAATAAGCGTATCCATTAAGAAAAGGTTAAACTACATTTTTGTCATGTGTTTTAACTCTCTTACCAGGAGTCGCACAGTGACCCTTGCCAGAATCAAAGGCAATATTTCCAAATCCACGGCGATATTCATCCCAGCGTCGACCAAAGTCAACACTGCCATCAAGCCTATTCTGGATAAGAAGCCATCCTGGGAACAAATTTAAATAAGAAATCTAAAAAAGACAAACCTTAACTGAAAAACATTATATCACAGTAAGGATCAAAGAAAAGTCTCACCTCCATTCTGGGTGGTCTGATCACAGAAAACCTTGTATGGAGGGTAAAAGGCATCAGGCTGGATCAGATACATCTGGGAATCTACTCCTCCCCGACGGAAGATGTCCTCACACTCTTTACCTAAACAAAAGAAAAAGCTTTAACATCCATGTAGCTTCTAAGTCATTAGGTCATGATAGTCTTAAGCGTTTGAATTTACAGCAAGTGGCCTCTCTCTAACTTTTTTTGGTATTTCTTACCAGAAACTACTGGTATGGGACATTTAGTCTTGCACGGCACCTTACACTCGTCCCTCTGGGCCTGGATGGCCTTCTCCAGCTTCTGGATCTTCAGCTTGATCTTGTCCAGAACTCCCTGGAGTCATGACATGTTATACCATAGAACAAGGGTGATTGTACTGTTTTTGTTCTCATTTTCTGTTGTATAAAGTCTATATGGTTCCTAAACTGATAGACACACCAGATTATTATAAGTATACAATTACATGTATACTACTATGTCACTTCTTATTTACCTGCAATACTCTGATATTGGAAGGGAACACAGTGTCCACTATCTCTTTGATGTAGACGTGCTGTTCCTCCACTCGGTCGGTGTACTGAGTAACTACCCTGCTGTTGTCTAAGAGCACAAGGAAATAGAAAAAACATGTTCAGCATTTCACATTTTCAGATATAATTTTAAGGCAGGCCTTTTTAATGAAATGACTATCATAAAGCAATAGTGTTTATTTATTACCATGCAAACTTTTTTGTTTCCTTTCTAAAAATGTGTATTTAATTAGATTTGATTCACTGTATTTAATTGTATTTGTTTTATTTATTAACTTGTAACACTCACAGAATTACTGGTAATTAGTTATAATAATATAATCTAATGTAAGTAAAAATGTATTAAATTAGGTAATAGTTATAAATAATCTTTGGGGCTTTTTACATTTTCAGTGTTATATTGCAAATTTCTTTCGCACCATTATATACTCTTTGCCTCTCCCTCAGCGAGTTGGATATGCCATTGACGTAGTTGAAGACAGTGTTGGAGGACCGGGACAAATCATTCACCTGAGGCTTGAGTTCGGTAATGCTCTGTGTAAAACAGTTGCAAAAAATCAAAAATACAGCAGGCTGAGCCTAGTCTTTTAACAAAGTAAATGATTTATGTTGGTTTAAACTCATATCCAGACCAAGGCTTATTGTGCTCATCATGGCTGCAAACATTTTTGCTAACGTTTGCTTGGAAAGGTCTCAAAGTTGACAACAACTGCCCTTTAAATGATTGCATAAATTTTATTTACCCTCTTGACATTCCTCTCTTGCTTCAGCAACGCGGTCTTTAGATCGCAGCCAGTGGGACACAAAACACCCTGATGGACAAAAGCAAAACAAGTTAAGCTAACTTATCTTGATTCACTAAATACGTGTTCTTTAGCTTTGTTCTAATTTTTTTTTTTTTTTTACTTCAAAGTAGCTTATTGATCTAACTTAAAAGTGATAAAAAAAACTACAGTTAAAGTTGGCAATTAAAAGTTTCCCAAGAATACCCCAGTCACACAGAAAATGGTGCATTCCTTGGACAGTTGGCAGATTTCTGATGGAAACTGCTGGTTTTCAGCTAGGTAGACCTGGTCATAAATAGGTATATGGTGCTTCCTTTCTCTTTCTGCGGTTTTCCCATTGTTTGCATGGAAAATGAACTGCTAACACTCATCAACTAATTGCGGCAGACTTTGCATTTCATTTTTCATGTTTTTCAAGTAGTACTGGTTTTAGTACCGTATAGTGAAACGGGGTATTTTACTGTGGACTACAGTCTTGACTTTAGTGTTTCTTCTTATTCGTACATTCATAACAAACTGGACACTAAAATTTACACATTTTACTTTTGCTTGCATACTTCCATCTAAAGCAAAAGTAAACACTCAAATAGGTGCATATCCTCACTATCTGCACATCCTCTACAGAGAAAATACCAAAGTAAAGTATGACAGTAAAATAATAGGGGCACCTTAATGTCTCTATAGTTGCGCAATATACTGGGATATCTATATTAGAACTATCTGTATCCACTAAAGCTGTTTTGTTACATTTTGTAACTGTGTAATATTTTGTGTTATTTAATTTTCTTTAGTTACTAATACTTCTCACTGTATTGGAGCAACTGTGACCGCAAAATTTCCTCTTGGATTAATAAAGTGTTGTAATTCTGACATCACCTAAGACCACTGGCCCATATTTAATTGTATGTGTGCCATTGTTATCATTTTTTTTTACCATCTCCTCTGAAGCATGTGTACATCCTCCTGCATCGGGCTGCTCAACTTTCTCCTGGATCTGTCGGCCACCAACTGGAGCAGGAGTGGGGCGCCCACGATACCTTAATGAAAAAAATAATAAAATAGACACCAAAAACACACAACTGGTTGTGGCGGAGCGTGGTCTGTAGTACTGCTGCAGGGGAGATGGACGCACCTGAGCGGCATGCGCAATCACGCCTCACCGGCTTAAAGTCTGAGCTAGCTCCCCAACTGTTGTTGTTGTCAGAAGAGCGAGCTGTGAGCTGAAAAGCTGCAGCTGGTGTGTTTGTAACAGCAACCTTGAAAGTAAATAAAGAGTATGCTGAAAAGCATGACAACATGGACGGGTCTGCCATGTCCCCCCCTACTGGGTTTTGGCACCAATGTAATAAATCCACGGCAGACCCGTCCACATTGTCATGCTTTTCAGCATACTCTTTATTTACTCTCATGGTTGCTGTTGCAAACACGCTGCTCACTCTTCTGTCAACAACAACAGTTGGGGAGCTAGCTCACACTTTAAGCCGGTGAGGCGTGATTGCGCATGCCGCTCAGGTGAGTCCGCTGGAGTGGCACCGCAGACCACGCCCTGCCACAAAGGTATAATGAGCATGAGCTCCAAAGGACAGCTATAACAAATATAAAATGCTTACGCTATATTAAATCAGGTGTATCAAGTCAAACAAAAAAAATCCCTCCAAACAAAGCCATTTTGATGTATTTCACAACATTTTATTATTAATTAAATTTTATTGCCAATTTTATACTTGTAAGATTTGATTACATTTCATCTGTATCATAAGGATGGCTGCATTAGATTTTGTTTCTTTTCATTGTTTTTATTTCATTTATTTAAAAAAAAAATGCCCTACCTGCTACCACCGCTGATAGGGGGAGGGGCATATCTATTTCCAGTAAAGGTCTCCCTGCCCTTTTGCAGTGGGCGGTGACCACGAGCATCTACAGCTGTTCCTGAGACCTATGAAGAAGCAAAAAAAAAAAAAGTAATGAATGATAATTTAATATATGTAATATAATTATTTTATTCAGTTATATTATAATTATAAACATTATATTTTTTATTGTTTGTTATACATACTGTTCCATTTGATTCCGGTGTTGCCTGTGGAAGATTTTAAGAAACTGCTGTTAGTAAAAAATTTGCTGTCATTTCATAAATGTTGTTCCAAAGACATATTTCAAATCAAATCGTGGCAGTGAGAATACTAATCAAAACTATGCTGGACAACCAAAATATTAAAATTAAAGAAACAATGTATACCATACATAAATATGATTATTTATTTTGAATTGTTACAGATCTGGGTTAATGAAGTCATGTTAAAATATGCTACATTTATTAGACCACATGTCACAAACATGAGGAACCAAATATTTTATAAATCCATCAAGAACTTGTTTATGCCATTCTTTTTATGGCAAATAAAATGCTGTCTTTTCAGTAATGAAAGTATATAAATGTAACTTGCCATCTTGATCATAAAATAATAGTGTGCTTTATTATATATTTTGTTTTCTAAAATAGTAAATTGGAATGAATTTAAATATTACTATCAACAATATTGTTTTCCAAAAAATTATATCTTAGTATTAATAACACAATTTTGATTAGAGAGTTTACGCATACTGGTGGATTGACCATTTGATAAGCATAAAAAATGATTCTGGTAATTACCAGTAGTACTACTCTTAATTTATGGCAGAATTGGCATAAAACCTGAAAACATTCGGTGGTGGTCAGACAAATTTGGTAAGCACTGTATTTAAATTTTGAAAAAGTAAAACTAAAAAAAACCTGAAAATTATTTCAAAAACATGTTTCAATTTCTCCCAAACAAATTTAGCTCCCAACTTAAGTCTTTTTTTAATTATGTGTAATCTATGTTTTTAGCACCATTTGACCACTGAGAATTTAAACTTTCATTAATGAAAGAGTTCTAATATGTGCAAAGCAAATAAAAGACAAATCCAACCAAAATAAATAAAAATAAAACAAAACAAGCAATACATTTTTGTCCAAGTCCAGCATTTCTCAGTAAAAATAGATTCAATTTATGAAGAAATGTATTTTATAAAATAATATAACAGATAGACAGGTAGATATTTTGGTAATAACACTGCTTAAAAAACCCCAAAAAACTAACTGATACACTATGAAAGTAAGTTTAATATATTTTTTATTGACTATGTCATTTCATCAAAGGAGTTAATCAAGAAATTTTTTGATAATATAAAAATGTTTCCACTTTAGACACATACTCACCAAGTCATCATCCTCGTCGTTATCAAAGTCAAGGTCCTGTGCCCAGGCGACATACACACACAGATAAACCAACAGCAGTATCTTCATGGTGTACTATATGAAGTTACTCTTTTCAAACTCTGTCCAAACTGCCTTTTCTCTCCCAGACATTTGATTTTACCACATATTTATCCTCCATCTCTGTACATGCGTAGGCATCCTCCCCCACTTGTATCGATCTGTTCCGTAACTGTTGGGACAGTTTACCCAATCTTAGTTACTGTCACACCAGGTAAGTCTGGGGAATGTCAATGAACAAAAGGGCAAAGGGGCTAAAAGGCAGAATGCCACAAGAATGTGGTAACTTGTGTTTTTAAAAAGCTGTTTCTATCAATTGAAACATTTTCAAAACAATGTTATGATAACAGCCTAAGCAGCATTGATTTAAAATAACATCTGAAATTCTTAGCTTCAGGAGTGGCGGATTGGTTAGAAATGTAGTGGCCTTAACTCAACTGTCCTTTAACATAATATTAAAGAGGAGAAAATGAAAGAAGAATTCTTTGCGTGAACAGTGTTCAATGTTGGGAACTGTCCCCAGCTCTTCTTGGTTCCTGTTTACTTTTGTTGTTTTCATTACTCAGAAAGAAAAATGCAGAATATGTACAGTGAGAAAAGTTTTATGGTTTTCCTGACGAACTTGCAGTGAGTCACGCAGTGATTGGAGGTTAGGATGTTGAAACAACTGATATTTGTTTAAGTCCAAAAGGGTACATTGTACAGTGTTATGAAATCGCTAGAAACAACACAGAGTCATGGGTGCACAAATGTGTGCTGTTAGACATAGTAATTATACTGTATTAAAAACCTTTTTTCTTTAACCTTGTTTTTAGTAGATTGTTACTTTGTACTAAAGTAAGGCAGCCCCCACCCACTGGAACTCTCCCATATGAGAGTCGCAATACCTTTCTTGGAAGACTTCTCAAAACTCACCTCTTCAATAAAACCCTTAACCTCAAGCCTTTTTAACCTCTAGATACTCTTGTGTAAAGAATCCTTGGGGTGCTTGAAATCTAAGTTATTTTAAAGTTATTAATATTGTAAACAGGTGGTTTTATAGTAGCTGTTGCTTTCAAACGGATCTGTTTTTGCAGGTTAATGTCCCCATAATGTAGGGGCACCTTGGTCAACATTTGTTGTTTTAAATGATGTAGGTATGTCAATCAAATAGTGTCCTCAGAGTGTAGATTTACTGATCAATGTATGTCCCTACAATGTAGGCTTTCAAAGACATTAGGTTTAGTTGGACCAGATTTCTATTGTGTGACAATAAACACAATTCACCTGTGTTGCTTTGTTTTTATTGTTTTTTTTATACTTACAGTAATTGAAGCATGCTTGATTATACAAAAAGAGATTATTAGAAGAATATGATCCAAGTTCACATGGACAAATGATTTGGATTTATATCTAGAACTGAACCAAATTCAGTAAACAACTGGTTGAACAACAAAAACTACCCCTAAAAGATGTGTTTAATACCTATTGATTACATTTAAAAACATAAAACAAAACAAAAAACAGTAAGAAACAAATTTTGTGGGGCTTTTGCTTGTAGTGCCTATAGTCAAGACTATTGGTTTTTTCATCGTCTGGTCTGAGTTCAGATCCTTTTCGAACAAACAAAGGGGAAGGCGTCATTGCAGGTTGCAGCGCACCACTTCAGATTATCTGCAAAAACAAAAAAAACCAAATGTGATTTAAGAATTTCAAACTGGAATTATAAATTGTGTGTTTGAGCTGATCCTACTGTCGGTCAGGGTCATTTTCTTCCTTAGATTTTTTGTGACTGAATATGTGGCTGCTCTTATGTGAATACATTGGCAACAGTGAATCTGACCTAGCTATTTTCTAAATATTTCTAAAAACATTGCTTTGGATGAGGTGTGGTTGAAACATGGAGGTCTCAGAAGGAGCAGGCTTAAAATTCTAGCTCACTGTTAGGTACCTAGCAAACATTAGTATTCAGCTAATGCAGAGTATTTATTCAACCTTAGACCTACTCAAAGGATGCGAATGGCTTTGATTTTCCTTTAGGATATTAAAGTATAAAAAGTGCGTAAATAAAATCCATTAATGGTAAACCCAATCCATATACTGTCCTTGCCGTGTAGATGTTCTACTAATCAGTGTATTGGAGATATGTTAACTGACCAGATGTGCTAACTCGTGTCACTATAATACAGATGTGCTTTTTGACTAGTGTACTTATAATATATGTGTGCTAACTATCCCAGCAATGCATGTGTACTGACTGACTAGTTTTCCCCAATGTAGGTGTACTAAATGAACACTTTTATCTAGTTACACTCTTTTGTAAACTGTAGTTTGTAAAGTAATGTAAAACCCACCTCAACATTTTTATCTCCACTTAGAACATAAGTAAGAATAACAGCAGTCTAACTTTATCTGCATTCGTATCAGTGTGTTGGTATGTTTACATGTGTGTATTTATGTGTGTGTATAGCATTACAATGGCAATTTATCTTCATGCAGATGCTAGCTGTCTTCTTGGTGTCGTCATGGTCGTCATCATCGTCATCTTCACTGTCCTGCTCACTGGTATTGTCATGGCTGTCCTTCTTGCTGGATTTGCCATGGCTGTCTTCCTCACTTGTATCATCATGGCTGTCTTCCTCACTTGTATCATCATGGCTGTCTTCCTCACTTGTATCGTCATGGCTGTCCTTCTTACTGGATTTGCCATGGCTGTCCTTCTTGCTGGATTTGCCATGGCTGTCTTCCTCACTTGTATCGTCATGGCTGTCTTCCTCACTTGTATCGTCATGGCTGTCCTTCTTACTGGATTTGCCATGGCTGTCCTTCTTGCTTGTATCGCCATGGCTGTCTTCCTCACTTGTATCATCATGGCTGTCTTCCTCACTTGTATCGTCATGGCTGTCCTTCTTACTGGATTTGCCATGGCTGTCTTCCTCACTTGTATCGTCATGGCTGTCTTCCTCACTTGTATCGTCATGGCTGTCCTTCTTACTGGATTTGCCATGGCTGTCCTTCTTGCTGGATTTGCCATGGCTGTCTTCCTCACTTGTATCGTCATGGCTGTCTTCCTCACTTGTATCGTCATGGCTGTCCTTCTTACTGGATTTGCCATGGCTGTCCTTCTTACTGGATTTGCCATGGCTGTCCTTCTTGCTGGATTTGCCATGGCTGTCTTCTTCACTTGTATCGTCATGGCTGTCTTCCTCACTTGTATCGTCATGGCTGTCCTTCTTGCTGGATTTGCCATGGCTGTCTTCTTCACTGGTATCATCATGATCGTCGTCATCACACCAGTCTTCATAGTAAAACTTGGAGCCATCAATCCACATCCAAAAACCAGGCTATGGATAGACACAAACATACATAAATACAGATAGTTAACTTGCATAGTTATATCTTAGGTGGGATTTTGGTAGTGTTTAAGTTTGCAACTGTTTAATTTCCACTGAAGTTGTCAGATATCAATCCTGACTAAGTGTACAGGAATGGATTATAACACTGATTAAAAAAAATATCCATACATGGACGGCGCTAGTGGCACCAGCCCAGGTTTCTGGGAAGTTGTCGGTGTCCCCTCTGGTCAAAGACTGGACAAAGTGGTTTTCCTCATAACTGTGAATGGATGCCAGGTTGCCGCCATCGAACTGACAAAAAATCTGTTGGGAGCCATTTTGTGTTCATTACAACACATATGAACAACTGAATGAATAATATGTCGTATTCATCATCTCTATGAGAGCTCACCTGAGCTTCCGTCCATGTCTTTGGGGCGCTGATATAGTTGAAACACTGGTCACCAAATCGAGACCAGCCATCTGGGCAGTCTGAGTCGGGTTTCACTTAAAAAATAAACAAACAAAAAAATCCAAAAAATGCAAAAAACCCCCCCTCAGTTAAATTTATGTTTGAAATTTTTTTTTGTGCTATATCTGTTAATTATATTGCACATGTCTTTGCTTGTCTTGTACAGGTTTCTGCTTTTGAATGAGTTAGTGTGATGTGGGTACAAACTGCTAAAGCCACTCACTGCAGTTAACAGGTGGGGTCCCAGGTGGTGTTTTTGTACCCGGTATCTCCTTTCCACTCATGACGTCAACGCACCAACAGTACCCGGTAGACCCCCAGCACTGCCTTGGGAGGAAGTTTCCATTGTCATCACACTTAGGGCAGAATGATCCAATGAGGTTTGAGCAATTCTTTCTTTCGTAGTAACAGAGGCCTTCATCCCAGGACATGGTGGAGTTGATCGGAATGGCTTGGCTTATCGCCAGGACAGTGCAGAGTGTAAGTGACACAGCAAGCATCTTCATGGTGATCATGAAGATGATGATAGAGGAAGTTGACCTTCAGATAACACATAAAAATGTTAATGTCTTGAGTGGGATTTTGTTTTAACCATGCGCTGAATATTGAAATATGTTGAATTTCAAGTGAAGCCTATTTTGACTTTTTTTCTGTTAAGAGATTGTACTTTTTAAGTTTCTCAGGCTTACAAAAATTCTCTAAAAAGGAACAGATGTTAACCAAACCCTAACTCTGGCACTATATAGTTCGCCAACTAAGTATGGTCTCAAAAAACATAAAATAGTCACAAACAAGTAATCTATTTGTCTTTGAACATGAATTGTGTTGTTTATTTTTTTCAAAATTGTATAGCACTTTTCTAGTCTTACTGTTGTCAAAACAATTGATACTTAGATATTAATCAATACTAAAATTAATATCAAATAAAATACTTATATTCCACAGTATTGATATCAAAAATTCCATCTTGGTTTCCGTCTTTAGCTGACACAAAACTTCACACAGCACGGCTTTAGGAGGAATTTCAGTGGTGAAAGTAGAGCAGCTTAATCAGACAGGTTTCAGGTCTGAAAAAGGAAAGCAGACTGAGACAGAGCAGTGTGAATGGTGGACGAGAGAGAGGCTGCATGCGGATGTGAAAAAGAAGATAAACTCTATTTTTACAATAATTTATTAAAAATGTGTTTCTTATTTTGGTTTTAGTCAACTGTCAAATGCAAGCATTTACAGGTTTAATCTGTGTCACAGTGAGCACACCGTTTTTTTAATATCTTCGTCTTTTTAGAATAACTAATACCACACTATAAAGTTCAGTTGTAAATTTTCCATAATGTTCTTTTTGTACAATAATTCAATTATTTAGACATAAATATAGTATCCTATATTCATTAATAGGTTCTAAAATATATTTTAAGTTCTTGGCCTATACTGAAATAATCTAAAAAATATATATAAAACGAATAAAACCTCTAAATTCCTCCTTACCATGCAAAAGATTATTTTACAGAAAAAAAAAATCAAATAATTAAAATTACAAATAGCTGAGCCAAGATTCAGAAAAGGGTTGGGGTGAGGTGGAGTGTCAAATAAAAGAGAAGGAACAAAGGCAGAGAGAGAGTTTTGATAAGGTTTAGGAAATCAGAGCAGAAGAGAATAAAGTAAAAGAAAAAAATAAGAAGAGACAATGTTTGCATCAAAACAGAGGAAATGGATGTACGGAACAAGGACAGAAGAACAAGTAGAGAGATTAGGGTTAGGTTTAGGAAAAAGAGAAGAAGGACATTTAAAAAGAGACAAAAGGAAAGGAATAATAGATTAAGAAAAGACACATTTCGTACCCAACATATGCTTCTTTCCCAAAAAATCATAATTGTGAGAGATTTTTATATAATGCAGTTTTTGTTTGCTAAAATGATCATTTGAATTACTACAAATGTCTTCAGATACTGAAAAATCTGACTTGTTAATTTTTTTAAAGCAATAAGCATTTACATTTTAATTTTAATGTTAATTTTTATAAAAGAAAAAAAATCCAAAGTGTACTCACTCTGCTCAGTGTCAGCTGGAGTGCTGATTCAGGTCTGAAAATGTCTGCTGCGTCTTCTCCCTTTATTCTGCAGATTCTGCTTTGTCATGATCTGATTTCCACAGCAGCACTGGATCACGATTTCACATGTTGCATTAACAATTGCCCTTTTCATCATGCGGCACTCTCTTACTCTTTTTTTTTTATTCATTGTGTATCAGAAAATGAGCCATTGTGAGTGTATTTATTCTTTTCTCAGAATGTTAAGTCATGATGAGTTTTGTGTTACATCACTTTCATATCTCTTCTTTTCTTGGTATTCACAGAGTCTCATTGAGTCTTGAGTTCCCATACAGTCTGTTTAGGTCACAGGTAACTTTAGTTACAACCTTGTATTGTGTTAATCTGGGTTACAGACAGTTTTTGCAGGTAAATATAAAACACCTGAGAAAGGCATCATACATCTAATCTAATTAAGCAACCTGCTGATCATACTGGCTTTTAATGCATTCTTGTTGTATTATTATATTTTTATTTATATTGCAGTAACAGATGCATGCCTGGTTTCTTGTAATTGAAAGAGTTATGTGAAAGTGGGGAAAAAAATAGTTGAATGCTACTTTTCTACTACTCTGTTTGCCTCTTTATGAGGAATCATTCTTCAAATCATTTATTTTGCAAGAAGAATTTAGTTATATGAGATTTCAAGAAAGTTTTCATGAATTTTCAAAAGAGAGAACTTCTATTTTGGGGCATCGTTTTGTTATTTTTGGACTCTCTGTGCACTGCATAGACCCAGACACTTGTTAATAAAGTTCTAACACATTAAATTATTGCTAGAAATTGAATTTACCGAAATTAAGCACAGATATTTTAAACAAATTCCATTTCTCCCCGTAAAGTTGGACGTTTTTAAGAAGGAGCCTTTAAGGATTGACCACACACTGTGTATGAAAGGCAGACAGCCACCATGACAGCCTTCATGGTTTTAAGACTGGCACAGACACACACCAGTTGAATATTGCAGTAACATACACATCCTGGAATTTCACCTACCAAAACAGGTGCACATACTTTTTTTGTACATGAAAGTACAATTACCCCTGCCAAATGTGCGTCCAAGGTGTGTGATCAGGCAGGTACAATTTGCAAATTTGTGAAAACAAGCTGCTTTTGCACTTCTCAGAAGTAGTTGTAATGCATGAGTTACTTTTGTTTTGTCATTAAAATATGTACCGGGCAGCACATGTCAGTCTATCAATACCTCACAATCAGGTTTTCACAATTCATTTATCTGTTATAGGGTCCTGAAAATATTTTGCAGTATTTGATTCAAGGTAGAACTGGCTTGAAATTTGGGGAGTAAAAAGATTTAATTCTAACACATGTGCTTTTTCAAGGTATAATACATATTTTCACAATAAATGCTATTAAACACCATGAAAAAAAGTTTTGTTGTATCACTCTTATTTCGGTGTAAGCTAATTTGTTTTTTTTACTTAAAATTGTAACTGAGTGGACTCAGTTGCTCACTGGCAACAATACTGATGTAATTAATACATAATAATACAACAACAATGCAAAAATGTTGTATGGAAAACGAGTGAGGTATTCAGTTTTATGTGTGATATTTTGATAAAGCACAAAATATTCCAGACTGTGCAGGATAACATGATATAGTCCACACCTGTCTACCCCTGCACAAAGTTGTTTTTTTTTTAACATTGCTTTTGAAGTTTTAAGGGTAACCTGAAAACTAGAAGGTCCAGACAGAAATGCCTGGTAAGCTGAAACACAAAGACCGTCAGCAAACAATGCAATGAAAGTGACGTCAAAATGATGTAACCTAAAACTCATCATGATTACAACAGTGTGAGAAAGAAAAACTGGGCATACAAGGCCTAAAGATGCAGGTAAAAGCAAAGAAGTACACCCTTTTTTTAATATCTAGGGTTTTATGTATCAGGACTGAGTCTTAAACTGAGGTAAATATAACCTCAGATGAACAACAACACATGACATATAATACCATATCATTATTTTGTTAACAAAAGCTAAGCCAAAATGCAGTTTGTGAAAAAAAAGTTCAGTCCATGATTCAATAGCTTTTAAAATCCCCTTTAGCAGCAATGACTTGATGTATCTTCAGACAGTCTCCCGCATTACTTCAATAGTCTAACACACAGCCTGTTATTATTATTATCTGCTAACCTGCTAGAATTGGTTAGCATTTCCAATTTCTGGCCCAGACATCATATTCCTTGATTTAGTGTGGAAGCAGCCGCCATTCACAGAAACCCTCTCCACTTTTGAGATAAGCCTTACAACTGAACAATTGCTGCAGTGGCCAGTCGTGGTGAATGCTAATAACCATGCATGGGTAGTTGGTTCATTATGTTAAACAGCGAGCACGTTCTGTTGTTGGTCATTTGATTAGATTACTCATAGAAACTACCATTAACACAATAAACTGGTGACACTTCTTTCATCTTTGAAACCACCACAGCTCCCAAAAAGTAGCAGTGTTGAATGGTCTTAGCTTAACTGATATCACTTGCTTAATGTTAAGCTAGGCAGCTGAGAGTCATTATTGTTAACTAAAAAATTAATCCATATAATCAGTTTTTTTCCTAATGATGCCACACCATTGTTTGGTATTTCTGAGTCCTTGAACATTCAGTTAAAACCTTTTCTTGTTTAACAAGGCTTTCTGTTAAGATTCTTATTAGTAACTGTTTTAAATTGTGTTTTTATTTATTCATGTTTTAATGCTGTATTTTAACTGATTCTTATATTGTTTTTAACTCTATTTTAATTTTCTATTTCATTTTAATTTAATCATTCTTCATTTTTTTTATTTGGTTTGTACAACACTTTGCGACTTTATGTCTATGAACGTTGCTTCGTAATTAAACTACTTACTTACTTTTTTAAGGAAAAAATGTTTAGCATTGCATTCCGATGAGAATTGAAGCCATTTTTCTGTTATTAGATTGCAGAGTCAAACAGACATTTACTCTCAATGCAGAAATGAATCACTGAACTCACCACCCCCAGGATGACTGACTTTAAGTACATATCCTCAACACTTGTTTTCATTTGTTTTGCAATTTTCAGCAGCGTCATGCTCAAAAATTAGCTGCACAGACAAACTGAAATGACCTTTTAGTGTCAAAGACACACACAGACCTATAAAGAAACAATGGCCCTGCACCGGTCCATCAGGTCATACTCATCAGTCATGCTGGTTACCATGATTGCTGCAGAAGCAAGTTAAACTACTGTAAACCAAATAATTAAACTGAGCTCATTCTCCAATAACTTATCAGTGACATGGGTGTTTAAGTCTTTTTTATTGCCCAAGTATATGAATTTGTGCAACTTGTAATTGAAGTGTATCAGTATAATTCAGCTGACAGGGCATAGTGACTTTACAAGGGAAGCCTGGAACCCCAAGACCATAATATAATGCCAATGCTGCATAAGGCACAGCCAGAAGGAGTTTTCATACTGTAAAAATAAATAAATAAAATAAAATCCATGAGGATTTTTTCCTTTTTATTAATAAAAATTAAGTAATAAATTAAAAAGGAGCTAAAGTGTGAAAATCTGAAAATGATGTTATTGGTCAGATTGAGCAAGTGAAAATGTCATGAATGTTATCTTTTTTTAACAAAGGAAAACAGACTCAGTCTTTTTTAAATTATATTTTATTGCTGAATTAAATTCAAATAATATTACTCCAGCTTCAAGTTTTGCTTGTAGAACAAACCTGATGACATGAACTCCCAGAAAGCTTAAAAATGTACAAAACACATCCAAACTGTGAGGGTTTTTTTTTTTTTTCTCAAGATGGGCAAACAACAAAGCTGGTTGTGCCCAAAAACAGCTGAAAACTTGTGTGGTTATCACAATAAAGATAATGGCCTCTATTCACTAGATTGTATTTTATAAAACTGGTTTATTGTGTGTTTCACTGAATTACAAAAACAACTAAAAGAGCCTCGTGAAAGTTAACAGGTGGGTGTATTTCGCTGAAGCACGTTTCATGACATTCACAGCTTTGTGGTCTTTAACAGTCTTGATATATTTCTTTTTTTTATTGTTTGCTTGTTTGACTGATTGGTTCATTGATTGTTTTTTTCTTTTCTGGGATTTCTCCAAAATATCTGTCATTTTTTATGGAATAGTTATCAAGATGTGGCAATAGTCAAATTAGCCAGAAGGTGGCACTGTGGACATGGGTTTCAGATTGTTTTGAAGCATCAATACAATTCTGGCACAAATGCTTTAAAAATCACAGTGTCTCACAGATCCTTGCTTTCCCTGTACTCGTCTTGTTCTCTCTCTAGAGAGAGGAAAACAGCTAAAGGAGCTAAATGACCTGTTTGTAAGCCCCTGGGACAAACCAAAGTGCTAAGGGAAAAACCGGTTACGGCAGTTTAAGTTAAGGTGTGTGAGTAAGTGATCCAAACATGTGTATATGAATTTGTATATATAAAATATTTCTTCTTTGCATTATATTTGATGCCTTGATGCATGCTAAATCATCAAGGAAATTGTTTAGTCTCAATTGACCACATGTTTCTCCCAGCCCTAAATAATGTTGATAAGTACATAAAGTTATTCTCCCACTAAAATGCTACATCCAGATAAATAAAATAAACATTCTGAGTTTATGTGGATAATTAGCTTTTTATTTGGTTTCCTTACCCCGAGACTTGGGTCATTCCAAATACTCACCTTGGGCGGGTCAGCGAGTATAAAAGGAAGACAGTTTAAAAGTTAAAAGTTTGTTGGTGTTTATGAAATCCTGCTCTCATAGTAAAGGCAACAGGTTGGTGACTGAATTTAATTCAAACCTCATGCTCCTTTCGTTTAAACCTCAAGCCACCCAAGCCAAAATAACAGAGTCCTAAATTAAAGTAACACACAGTATGCAGGGGCTGTGGGGACACTTTGGCCACCCATTTTATGGAGTAACCTGAAAACTAGAAGGTACAGACAGAACTGCCTGGGAGGCTGAAACACAAAGAGCAATAGCAAACAATGCAATGAAAGTGACGTCAAATTGATGTAACCTAAAGCTCATCATGATTACAACAGTGTGAGAATGAATAATTGCACACACAAGGCCTAAAGAAATAGGTAAAAGCAAAGAAGTACATCAATATTTCAATTCTAAGGTTTTATATATCAGAACTGGGTTTGAAAGTTAGGTAAATACAACCTCAGATGAACAACAACACAAGACACATTACACTATATCATTATTTTGTTAACAAAAGCTAAGCCAAATGCAGGGTGTGAAAAAACTAGGTGCACTCTATGATTCAATAGCTTGTAAAATCAGTGTCACACAGCCTATTATTATCTGCTAACCTGCTGGAATTAGTTGAAATTTCTAATTTCAGGCATGGACACTGGTTAACTTAGTTTGCCTGCTGGTGTATTTGAATTTATTTTATCTGTTAAACCATCCTAATGGACATGCATGCAGAAGTTGCAGTAAGAGCAGAGGGAGATATCTTATTTCAAGCCAAAATGAAAATAATCACACAAATGCGTTTAAACAGACAATATTAAAACATTTAAACAGACAATATTAAAACATTTACATGTAAATATATATTTGCTGCCTAGCTTAATCGTTTCTGTCAATTAACGACCCTGGAATGCTCTTTGGGGACTTCTTTAAATATATTTTCTGCCCCAGCTACTGCAACTTCTCAATGTGTGTCCATTTCACACTTTAGAGAGGTAAAACGTGAAATACTTTGTTTCTATCCCTGGATTTCAGTATGTAGGCACTGAATTGTGTTAAATTTATTATGTTTTGTGGAAAAAAAGCATACCTCAAACATGCACTATGAAAAATTTCTGAACCTGTCCATAACGTCTGTTCAATTTCTACCCTAGTGTATATCACAATTATACAACAGAAGTTGTCCCAAGTTCTTTAGAAACAGCCACATTTACATTCCATGTCTCCAAAAGACAGTTTCAAAATACATGAAAATCTGAAAGGTGTGTTTTGTTGTATTAACTACATTATATCATATGTATATATTCTGTAATGTGCATTGTACATTGCCATTTTAATTAATGTAGAAAGCAAAAATCACAGTGATTTGGTGGTCATTAAAATTTATTTAGAACTTTGCACTGTTGTTGAAGATGCACTTTTCTGCTCTACATAAGCTGCCTTTATAAGTTTAAAGTTTCAGTATCTTATATATTGGCAACAGCAATACTGGGCCTGTATTTACTTGGTATTGGTGCACACATAGATACATATTGGGTTGACTAAGTAGAAACAGCTGCACAGAGAAGTAGTACCTAGGGCTATATTTGTCACACAGACAAATACCACAGCAGGTCTTGCTGTATTTGCAAAAAAAAATGCAAACGTTAGACCCATGAAAAACACATAGCAAAGGCTCACAGACCAGTTTGACTCAATGCTTAATAGTTTAATTCAGAAGAGGAGAGAGAACAATTTGTTCTGGGAAACAAAATTTTGCGAAAGAAAATAAGTCGAGATGTAAAAGTTGCTTCTTTGCCAGATGCCTTCATGTCAGCCCAAGAACGAAAACATGTTCTTGACACAGACGTATGGGTGTCTGGTGCCACACTGCTGATCATCCCAGCAGTCCCTTCCTGAAAGCACCAAAATCAGCATTAATTGAAATCACATGGACACATATATACGTTCCTGTCATTCATATGAAATATTCAGTCAACATTTGTTACTATTTGTTACCCAAAGAAGCAGCCATTTACTTTTTTTTTCTTTAGCATTCACAGTATGCTACAATATGCTTTCAGGAATTCTTTGGAAGATTTACCTATCCAATTCATAACCATGCAGTTCTGATTGCCTTGAAAGTTGTCAGGCTGTGTGGGACACCAGCGTGTATAACTGAAGCGAGTTCCACCGATCCAAAACCAGTAACCTTCCTAGAAAACAAAAAAGGACAGTCAATGACACACTTTAAAACAAGCTACATCCTCCAAATACAAATATGTAGAGAAACTGTATTATCAATGCAATTAACTTTAGAATTGCCAGAACTTATATAGTGATGAGTACTAGACCACTTGGGCATCAGAGCCTCCAATCCATGTTTCTCCATTCGCATGAGTGGCATCATATATAACCTCGCGAATGAAGTAGTAGTCCCTGATATTGCGTATGGATGCCAGGTTTGCATTCACAGACTCACAGTCTCTCTAAAGTGGTTGACAGACAGCAGTATTACAAAGTATCAAAATATTAAAGTAAATAAAAAGAAAAAAATTAATTGTCTATTAACATCACTGTTTTTACCTGAGCCTCAGCCCAGTTCAAAGGATTGGAATAATAACGGAAGCATCGGTAGCCATACTTAGTCCAACCATGGGGACAACATATGGCTCTTTTCTCTACATGATGTTCTCTATAAACAAACAAAGAATACTTAGCAGCTCTCAACAAATGATTTTTAAATGCTGGTACAAACTTTGTAAATTCATTTTTGTTTCTGAGCTTTAAAACATATCTTTTGTACATCAAACTTAGTTATATATATGGAGGACATTCACATGCTGTTCTTCTGTTCATCATGACATAATTATTGCGATTAGTTTCTTAGAAATCTAGAAAATGTCATCCAACCTGGTTGAAGTAATGCATCTGCCCCGTTGTTGCCCGCTTCTGGATGAGGCGGACAAATTAAAACATCAGATGTTGACTGATACTTAATTTTCTATTTATTATGTTCCCACACAAGCTGCATATTTCATTATTTAGTCATTTTCAATTACTAAACATGTATATACTGCAATACTCACCAGCAGCAGTGATCAGAGCCAGCATTGCACAAAGAAGTGCAGACACAGTCAGTGGCTTCATGGTGATGTTTAGTACCTGTGAAAAACAAAAGACTCAAAGTGACTTGTGGTTCATTAAAGAAAGGGCAGAAGATAATCTGAGAGTTTGAAGCCCAACTTTAAATGCAAATATCTTGTTTTATTTCTTTTCAGCACGAATCAGTAGCTTCAGCCTTCCAGTGAGAGGGTGCTAACCAGCTTATATACCGTTTCTGAAGTTTCAAACTCAGAAAATGACACTTAAAAAATTGAGAAATATGTTACGTGACTCATGTCAGCCAGACATTTATTGCACATCTGTATTTCTCAACCAAAACCAAAATAACTGCCTCATCCTAACCAAATTTTACATATTAACTTGTCAAAAAAGAGGTCCCACAGGGTACTACTGCAGAACATCCAGTAAAGGGAGATGTTTTATATAATTACGTTATATAATATAACTAGTGTTATTATCAGTGTAATTATAGAATAAAATATCCCTTCTGTTTACAAAGTCCAAGAATCTGCAGCTACTCCTTGAAAATCCAAGGAAGACAAGTCTCTGGGCAAAACCTTAGACAGGTTGCCAGTCTAGAGAGAGAGAGACAACTATTCATACCCATTCACACCTATGTTCAAAAGACTTAAAATCACCAGTTAAGATACTTTGGACCATGGGAGAAAGCCACAATACTCAGAGAGAATCCTTGCAGAAGGGTGCCAGCCTGTGTCGTGGTCAAAATTTTCAGAAGGAATTCAGGAGAGATATCTGTTGTTTAAAAAGATTTAATTTGCTTCAGCAGTTGAAATTACAAGCTTTACAGTGCTGGACCTTTGTGTGAACCAGCGAACTGCTTCACAGAAAAGATGACAATGAATCAGGCTGTACAGGTTTTATACTGTGACAATAACAGAGACTATTATGGCTATCGTCTCCCAACACGAACGTGGCAGTCTGCTGTGAATCTTCCCCATTCAATCCGACCTCCCTCGTATCTGCTCCCTCCTCTGTAAGAGACGGAAAAGAAGAACATCTCCCTGCCTAGCCTTGATCATTTTATTATCCTGGATCTTACGGTCTAGTTTAGGACATCTTGTTCAGACTTCCCGACCCAAAGACTATTCTAACCATTATCAGTGTATGTGGAAGCATGCAGCAAAAAGGACCCTCTGCACTCTACGTATACCTGCAATATTTCAGCCCAATCATAGTGCTGAACGAAGCTTATGACCCTCAAAACACAGAGTGTGTATCAATAAAATAACAAAACAGCTTTATCTAATAATTTAAATAAACAATTTAATAAATTTTCAACCCTAACATTAGCTGGCAGGTTTAAACTATGATCTCACTTGCAGTGAGGTGACAGTGTAACATCTGCAGGCGACTGGCAGTTCATTAAAATTTGGCAAACTGTAAAGTTTTGAGGAGAAGGGGTGTTTCTGTGCACTGAAAAAAGGAACATGTTGGATTTACTTAATTCAATAGTGTAACAGGTTGCACACAGATGTTTTGTTTTGGCAGCAACTTAAACAACTGAGTTAAATCAACACAAGTCATTCATAATAATAATCCTTTGCATTTTGTGTCGATAAAATGTGATTGAAATATGTTTAGATGAAGTAAGTTGAGCTGTTGGAATATTTTAATCCTTCACAATTTTCTCACATTATTCCAACACTATTCAATAACTTGAACCTTAATACTACTTGGTCACTTAAAAACTAACTGTTATCTTCATATTACACAGTGTTCGACAAAGTCTAGTCTGGTCAATATAAAGCTTTAATGGATTTACAACAACTTCCACTTCATCCATCCATCTTATGTTTATCAGGGTTGTGGGGGGCCTGGGACCTATCCCAGATGTGGTAGGGCAAAAGCCAGGTCACGTCTCCAGCCTATTGCCGGGCTAACACAGAAAGAATTTTCACCTGTTAACCTAACCCTAATACAGTGGCTTGCAAAAGTATTCGGCCCCCTTGAACTTTCCTACATTTTGTCACATTACAGCCACAAACATGAATCAATTTTATTGGAATTCCACGTGAAAGACCAATACAAAGTGGTGTACACGTGAGAAGTGGAACGAAAATCATACATGATTCCTAACATTTTTTACAAATAAATAACTGAAAAGTGGGGTGTGCGTAATTATTCAGCCCCCTTTGGTCTGAGTGCAGTCAGTTGCCCATAGACATTGCCTGATGAGCGCTAATGACTAAATAGAGTGCACCTGTGTGTAATCTAATGTCAGTACAAATACAGCTGCTCTGTGACGGCCTCAGAGGTTGTCTAAG
>VUQG01022368.1:0-12534 GCA_015106755.1 Etia nguti | reverse complement strand
CACACATATATATATATATATATATATATATATATATACACACACATATATATATATATATATATATATACACACATATATATATATATATATATATATATATATATATATTTCTGATATACACACACATATATATATATATATATATATATATATATATAGGACTGACATGTTACTTGAGTGATACATACCCTTTCAAATACAATAACAGTGACAAAACAGCAAAATAAGACAAAAAAATAATCTAAGATTTCTTTGTGTTCTTTTTAATTGCCGTGGTTTTTCTTTTCCTGAATTAAAGAAGCATCTGTATGCAGGGGAAGGCCTGACCTGACAAAAACCAACACCACTCTGAACTTAGAAGAAGCTATCTGTGCAGTACTTCTCTACATACTGAGATCAGCATGACATAAAAACTCCAATTAAACGAGCAGTTAAATGTCACTGTGTAGGGAACGACAAACCCAAACAGGGTTAGATTTCAGATTAAACATGACATTTGCCTGGCTGTACAAGTGAATGCTGTCACCACTACAAATTATCTGGATGATGATTAAAATGGCATTTTAGTTCATTTAGTGTTTATGGATAGTTTTCATAATGTTTTTATTGCTAACTTGCACAACTTAAAGGCTTCATCATGTTAAACAAACCACAGCAGCTGGTTACAAATGCTCAAACGTCATTTGAATTACAGGACTACATGACCGATATCATAAATTATAAGCATCAAATTCAAATGCTTGAGGAAAAAGTGAAGTAAGATATTCACAGCTACTGGCATCATATTAAAATGATGATTTTATAATAACAAACTTGTTTGCTTGATTGACAGCTAATAATGATCAAACCCAACCAAAATTGGCGTTTGCAAAAATTGACGCGTGTCGGGAAATGCAATTGATCTGATATGTCAGGGCGTCTGGTGGGACTGCAGTTCACCATTAAGCTAAAACATAATCTAACCCAAACATCCGTCATGGATCAAGCCAGAGGAAGGACACTTTACTTTGAAATAACTTATTCACTGAGCTGATTGGCGATTATTAGTGATCAAGTCAGATTAGCAGGCCGAATGAAAGGACATCTCCCATGGTTTGAGTTACAGTTAAAAATGTACTTCAGCATGCTGAAAAGAGCTGACAATAAAATCATAGGAATCTGTTTTAGAGCCATCTGCCTCATGGAGAGCCAGAGGACTGAAGTTAATGGAAAACCCAGTCACACTAAAGCAGGTACAATACATACTGACCTCTAATATCAGTCAATGTAAATTCAGTGCATATATGTCAATGACACCACTCTTAAACAAACACTGAAAGTATGTTTTGTGCATTATAAAACTCAACGAGGGGCTGTCGGGAAAAGAGATGAATCCTGGTCTGTCTCCATGTGTCAAAATGTCCATGACATCTTCATGCTAAAATGCTAAAGGTGTGGGTTGCACCAACCAACCAAAAGTGGAACCACATCTCAAATGACTATTGCAATCTCAAGTTTATTGAAGCTTCCTTAAAAGTGGGCAAAAAATACACACTGTGTGTTATTAGGCTCAGGCAAAGGAGGGAAGTAATGAAGCATTTTGTTACTGTACTTAAGTACTTTACTAAAGTATTTATTTTTCTGACAACTTTTTACTTTTACTCCCTACATTTTTATAAAAACATCTATACTTTCTACTTAGATTTGTCCAATCTTTCCTGCATAACAGATTCAAGCTAAGTACATTCATTATAGTTAGTATTTAGATCTGAATAACATTTGTATTCTAATGTGCTATTATTATTTTAATGTTATATTAATATAGGACAAGGTTAAATTATCTTTGTAGCAAAATGGTTAGCAGAATTGTCCTCCAAGGAGCTACTTTTAACTTTCTTACTTTGAGTACATTTCACAGCTTGTACTTTTCCACTTTTAGTCGAGTAAAGAAGTTGAATCAGAACTTCTACTTTTACAGGAGTATTTTTTTTAACCCAGGTATCTTTACTTCTACTTAAGTAAGGAAAGTCTGTACTTTTGCTACCTCTGGGCTCAGGTAGTACTGTAGGTCACCTGCTTCTCAGAAGGTTTGTGGTCACTAGGCAAGACCCACAACAGCAGGGACCTCACATGGTGAGTGTGTGACAAATACAGAAAAGCACTCTGTTATACGGAGAAGTGTTAAAGGTGCTATAAGACCACTCACCATTATTGAAATTTTCCTATGCTCTTGGTTTAAATCTGATTTGTGATTGCTTTTGGGAAAAAAACGAAAATACCACAGACTTCCCGTGTATTGGCTTAACTTCAGACGTCTCATATCGACATTCCCCCACCTGTACAAATCAAAATGAGTGCGTGGCAAGAAAACCAGTCAAGGGAACTAAGAAAATAAGCTCTCCACAGTTTGCATGCACAATGGGCTCCAGTTCAAACTCCAAACAATTTCTTGGCCTCTTTTGCACACTGAAATATTCACAGACACAAAATACAGATTCCTCTGTAATATCGCACACATACACACACACAAACTGCAGCTATATTACAGATGTATACATATAAGATGCTTCACGCTCACTCCATCATACACTCATCTCTCTCCTCTCTCCACTCTCATCTCACTCCCAGCCACCGCTGGTTTTGTTTACAGGCCAATTTGAATGAGAATGAATCTCTCTAATCCACGCCGGCTGCTGCGAGGCCCTGGCCCTTTGTTTGGGATTACTGCAGCTTAGCGCTAGCTAACAATGAGGAGATGAGCAGCTCACCTCATCTCTGCTAATGAAGTGTGGAGAGTCATTTAGCCGGTAGCTAGCTGCTACCGAGCCGGGATGATACCTTCACACGTGCCCGCACGCACACACACTCATGCAGATACATATACGTATTTGTATTTCTATACATGTGAGTACACTAACAGTTGACACTTCCCTTTTGTTCCTCGGTCACACACTGAGCCACTTGATCTCAAGTGTTGACCTTAAATACTGTGAAGTATTTAGAAAGTACGACAAAGGACATGACTACAGCTTCTCTGACAATTTCCATGCATAGCCTCGATCATATTTATATGTTTGAGGCTATATGAAGCTTTCATATATATAAGTTCTAACCTAAGATGTCTGTTTTTGCAGTGTTGCTACACCACATGTTTGCTGTTTAATTTTAATATTAGTTCAGTAAAATATGCTGAATCTGTTTAGAGATTTTGGGCCTGTTTTTTTTTTTACCCTTTTTGGTTTTGTAGGTTTAAACATGTTTTGCTAAATAGTTTCTGATTCTATGTTTGCAATATGAACCTAAATTTAAAACCAATTAAAGAATTACATATTTTACATATCCAACACCAGGCAGGTTCTATTTATGGACTGACCTTTGTTTCAGGCTTTCACAATATATTTGCAAGTTTGAGAGTTTTAAAACCATATTAAACAAAGTTTAACAGCAAAGAAATGTGCTTTGTGTCCGCTCAAAATGAACAGTGAACATTATTCAACCACTGTCCAAATGTGCTGATTTAAACAATATGCCATCACCCCAAGTTTGTGGCACCTCTGCCACACAGCTTTAACTGCCAGGCATAATTATTATTTTCAAGGCCCTGCATCTTCCCCTTTCCATAGACTAACCTCCTGAAATATACTGAGCATGGCAGTGTCCCCATATTATTGCACCAAGCAGATAAGGAGGGCAGAAAATCAGATGCAAGAATGGCAAATCAATTTTCAAAATAAGAGACTCTAATCCACGCTTTAATTTAGAAACTCTCCCAGTGTGACTTGGAAGGATGGAACAAAACTTAGTTGGAGTAGTGATGGCACAGACACGCGTAATGCTTGCTTTATAGTTATGCATGAAATCTCTCTAACATCCCTATACCCCAGACAATAACTGCAAACTGCATGTCACAGCAACACAGACCTCAACAACTGGCAGTAATGGCTTGATATTAATATGCAGTGTAAACACAGTATATTGGTTAGCACAAGGATTACATCTCTTTGAAACTGAATGTCTCAGGCTTTAATTGCACTTGGCATGCTCATTATGCTAATACAGTGGATAGCATTTCAATAGTGCAGATAGATGCTACAAGTATACCATGTGCACAAAAGTGGGCCACACTTCTAATCTTTCAGTTCAAGTGTTTTTATTCTCATTGTCATTGGTGTGTAACAATAAGCACCTAGCCATGCAGTTCACCTTTACAAGCATTTGTGAAAGAATGATTAGGAACCTGCTGACTGCATAACTGCATGATAGCCGCAGAGCTCCAAACCTCCTCTGACATAAACATCAGCACAAAAACTGTGTGCTGGGAGCTTCTGAGAAGATCCCGTAGATGTAAAGTGTAGATGGAGCAGTCCATCTCGTGCATGTTTTTCATATTTTCACAGCTCTGACAATACGTGTGTACAGCCACTCGGAAGTCTTCTTTCCGTCCTATGTTTCATTCAAAGTAATTATTATTTAATATTTACTGCAGCCCTACAGATGACGCTTAACGAGCAGGCCAGCTAGCAACACCTTCTTCGTCATTGTCATCTTCAGGGTAATGAAAGATCAGTGATTTTTTTATTTTTAAGATATTTTAGGGGATGTTTTACATTTATGGTGGAGAATGAACTAAAGACATTGAATTTAAGACAACTGAATACTTTCATGCTTCCAATTCCTTTTTAACTGATGCCGTCTCTCACTGACGTCTGATAAGCTTTCTAATTCATGGACATATTACTTGCTATAACTTGCTATCTTCAACTTATCTAATACCTTGTTTTCAGTCTGACTGCACATTTGGACATTTGGAAATCTAACTGAAGCATTCCCTTAAAAAACAAACAAACACACAGCAACTGCCGGATGCTGTAAAACATGCAAAACACACACATTTATGCTCACGCTTACTGACTGGTATTTGTGTGTCTGTGGTGGGGGGTAAGCCACGGTCACCAGGGTCAGGGTAGAGAGGCGTCAAGGCAACAGGAGAATCAGGAAGATTTAAGCCTGGCACAAACACACAGAGATAGCAGCGGTCCACACTGAGAGTATGTTGGCGTGTCTTCTGACAAAGGGACTGAGCCTGGCATCTGATTAGCAGAGAGAGAGAGAGGTGAGGAGAGAGACAGAGACCGAGTGGAGAGGAGAGTTTTGATGTTTATCCAGGTTTGTGGATGAGCATGGCAGGATCAGAGCTCTGTGATTGACTTGGATGGTTAGCGAGGGAATGGCCCGATGTTGGTCACATACCAGGACATTCCCCTGGCCTTTACTTACACACTGGTATATGTGACACGTATGGGTACACACACAAACACATGCACACACACACACAAACACATGCAAGGTTAAACAAAGGTTAATGAAGGGAAGAGGAAGAACATGCGTGGTAATGTTTATTTAATTTGCTCTCTTCTGATGACATTTAACACTCATGATCACAATAATCACTGTTATCATCTACACAGTACGGCAGCTACTGATCTTGTTCAAAAGTGTTTGCTCTTGGTTTTATTTTCTTGATTTATTCATTGACGGATTTGGTGAATAAAATGTTAAAAGTGTGTGTGTGTGTGTGTGTGTGTGTGTTTGTGTGTGTGTGTGAAGGGGAAGAAGCAGATTGTCCTCAAACACAAAGAAACGTCAACAGATGACAATAAGAAGAAGTCCTAAATCCACCCGTGTTGAAAGGACATGAAAAGACAGCTAATTCTCTCTCTCGCTCTCGTTCTGTATTTTTGCACAAAATAATTTCTGTTCATCTACCAATCAGTTAATCAGCTTATAGCTGCGGCTCTAATTTGCAAATGACAAAAACAGAAAACACAGAATAATCTGGTATTAAATATAGAAAAACAAAAGAAACAAAAACATGATGTGGTACTTCTTCGTCACCTATCAGGTGTGGGACACGGCAGTCAGCGCTCACAGGGAGGTGTCTTCTTTACGGCACGACACAGCTTGACAAACTAATAGTCCCTACACACACACACACACACACACACACACACACACACACACACATACGTCAATATTGAAAGTTTGTTCTCTTCCACATCTTTTCCTGTCTGTTTAGCATCTGCTTATAAAACGAATGAGGATTCTTCATGGACTCACCACTGACCGTGCGGACAGACAGGTTCAGACTTCCCGTCTCCACCTGCACACTATTTTAAAACCCAGTCCACAATAAATTAGTCTTGTCTTTATTAAAGAAATGATGTACGTTTACTTACACTCAAAAAAGTGATCCTTTGTCCTCATGAAGACATAAAGTAACAAAAAATAATGACATAAGAAACATGAAGCAATCAATTTGAAAAAAAAAATGCAACTTAAAGATGTCAAATCAAAGGTTCTTTTAAAAAAAAAAATTTAATTTTGGCATATTTAACCATTAAGGAAAAAAAATCCATGTAAACTGAATGCATACCAATCAATTAAATTACATTTGACCAGATTTCATTAAATTTACAGTTTACGTTGCACTTTTGAAACAAAATTAGATGGAAAATTTATATGTAATCCAATTACTTAAAGTCAGCATTTGGCATAAATATAGTGCAGGAAAAAAATAACATTTAAGCACACAAAGTTACTTATTGAACAGACGTATTTGCTCTTTGTGTAACGCCTGGCCACAGACGCAGGCATTTCATCCTACAGTGTCTACGACAGGCCTACAGACAGTCTAAGTTTGAATCACAGAGTCAACAAGCTGTAAAGTGTAAAAGCCATAAACGCTCAGTGTTTAACTTCAGGCTGAGAAACCTCACACCTCACTGATAATGTGTGCGTTTCGGGAAGGACTCAGACACTGCGGTCTTAGCGAGTCGTGACTTAACGTGCCCTGAGCTCACACGCGTACACTTGGCTTGTCTCCGTCCTGTTTAAACAGGATCTGTTGAATTTCACAACCAGCTCATAAAGGACGCAAAAATGTGTTAAGATCCGCGGGAAAATAAATCAGGACTGTTTGCCTTGCTTATTGTGTATATGCGTGTGTACATATATGAGGGAGTGTGTGAAAGGTAAAGGTCTCTGATATGCCTAAGACCCCGTCAGAGTATGCACTATTGTTTCCACTGACATCAGCACCTTTATTTAAATGACAAGACAAACTCCGAACTCTAAAAAAGGCCTTTTAGGTCTTAGCATCTATGAGTATATTGACATATTTAGAAATTGACATTTTCATATCACTAACTAAATACACTTTCTATATTATAACTACATATGAATATTCATATTTTGCCTTCAATTTCAATTCTGGGTTAGTAGAGGGGGTTTGGACCTGTCTCTCACTAACATTCTTCTGGGCTTCCTTGATTTTGGTTTCTAGTCTTCGTCTCCATGGGGGACTTTCTCTGTACGCACGCTTGATCTTATATTAGTGTTTCCAGGATTATTGTGCCGTACATGAGCTCATTGGTTTCAGCGATTACTGGTAGTGGGGATGATGAATAGCGCTGTGTTCATGTCTGCAAGTATCTCCTCTGACAGGACCTTGTCAGCTCTGGGCTGGGTGGCTACCTTAAGTGTTCACCCACAATGTTCCTCCTCAGCTCAGTAATGCATCTGTCATTGCAGGTGGTTGGGCATTTTGTGTGACTTTGTGTCACTTCCAAGGTAGGCTTTATGCTCAAGCAATACACAAGGTGTAAAAAAAGGAACCATCAGAGTTCTTTAATTAACTAACTAACTAATGAAACACGTACTGTTAGAAAAAACAGATTCTTACGTTTCATGTGGTTGATGGTAGGTCGCATAGCAACAGCAGTGGCTGTAGTAACTTCAGACATGATCACAAAAGCATGGGATGAGTATGGACCAATGCCGTGTATCTGGAGAGGGACACATTTTTTGTTTTGCATGTAAAACATTATATTCAGTCGTGTATTTTAAAGTTTAGCCTTTGGAAATTATAATTCTTTGTGATCTACCCGATATATTCATATATCTACAGTGGGGGTGGAAATAATTATTTCATCCCCTGCTGCTTTGTGTGTTTGCTCAATTACAAAGAACTGAACATTCTATAATTTTTGTGGTAGTTTTACTTTGATGGCGAGAGACAGAATATCAACCAAAAATCTAGAAAATTTTACATTTTCCGCTAGACACGTAAAGTACTGCAATTGTATTGCAATTTGTGAGTGCTCCCTTGAGTTACTTTTCAGTTACTTTTTTTTATATTAAAATGTTGTTTAGTTTCATTGAAAGTTTTTGTTAAAAACCTTGGTACAAGTTGATTCAAGAGCAATATATAATCTGAAGTGAAAGCAGGGACCGAGTGCATTAGGTTCTGCACAGAGATGCAGATGCATGTGTTTTTTTGCGTGTGTGGTCTAGGTAAACTGTCCTTGCACACGACCTACACCATCATAAATTCTGACCTACAGATGGCCCGCAGCTTGCGCAAACCTGGCCACATGATTGTATTTTCTTCATTCTGATCCTCTCAGTTTTGGGAAACAATACATTTAGATGGGCTACATTATACTTCATATTTCTACTTTATGACTTTGTGCCTACTTCAACAAATATATATGTAGTTTTGTTTTGGGGAAATTGCAGTACTATCACAAGTGTATTTTTCATTTGCAGCACAGCCAGTTTCATTTAAGTAATTCAAGTCTCTGTTACTGGAAACACCTGTGATGTTGAAATCTGTCTTTGACGTGCATGCATTTTTGTCTGTGTGTGAGTTCACCAGCAGACACATTATTAGGGTAGAACATATTAATACTTTTCATCACGGCTTGTTTTTTGCCGCTAATTATCATCGTACATGCAAGTCAAGTGTGTGTGTGTGCGTGTGTGTTGTTGCCATCCACCAAAGAGTTCCAAGCTGTCATGCTTTGGCCTCCTGCAGCTAACATCTGCTGCATTTAGTGCTGCCATGCTGCTCTGTGACACACACACTCTCTGATAGAATCAAATGATCACACACTGCCAAGGTTTATCATGTAACACCAACACACAGCCTCATTATTCTGTCAGCCAGTGTATCGCACACATGCTGCTTGTCCTTTTAAACACTGAAACCTGTTGCACAGCATCAAAGGATTTTTAACTCTTCCACATATTTTTAAATGTTATTGTGTGTGAAATTAAATATTTCAATAACAGCAAGAGTGAATATTGATGTCTTTTATATAGCATTAGATATTGCTTTACGTTCTTTTTCTTTCAGTTCAAATTTGTTATGATGCTGGAGTTTTTCCAGGAGGTTCATGTATGCAACAAACCTTTTCATTCAGATTCTCTCAGTTAGAAATGATTCTGAAAGATTTTTCTTTTTGCCCATTTAAAGGGCTTTAGACTACAATCCTTACTTTATCACTTACCCAAAAACCCCTCTCCTCTTCTTTCCCTGACAGACAACCAGCTACACACCTATTAGCTCTGATGTGGAAAACTGGATGACCACACTGATGGAGTCCCAATACCAAATATTTCTGGGTTCCCGAACCCAAACAATGCCCGCATCTGCTACCACACCAATTCTTTTATGGAAAACCCTCTCTCTCACTCTCTGTCCTTCGCTCGCCCATCCAGGCACTAATGTAAATGAAAAGCAGTGGGACTGGGTGTGCTGCTAATGTCTGGACAGGGACAAAAAAGCCGGGGTATTGTATTGGCCATGTGACACACATCCGAACCTCGACACACACACTCACCCCTTCCTCCAACCCTCCCCTCATTCTCCTCTATTGACGGCTCTTCAAAATCAATAAAAATGATCTTGGAGTCCATCCACCATTTGGCTGCATCATCTTGGAAGTGCCTTCTTTAGAATATAGCAGCCATACTGTACAATGGGCCAGCCGAGCGCATGTAATTTGCCATTGATTTCCCCCCTCCTCTCACTCCCTTACCGACTCCTTAGCCCCTAGTCACTGCACACAACACAAAAAAACTAACTTCATCATACACCCCGTTAATGCACATGCACAATAACCCTCTTTTCTCCTGCCCTCTGGTAATTTCACTCTTTCATTATCTTTTTCACTTTCTCTCTCCTTCCTCCTTTATCTCCTTCGTCCACAGCACTCTGTGCCCCGGCCCTACTCCTGAACTCTCTTTACAGGTCACTGTTCTTTGCCATAATGGACTTGTGCAAATGTGTGTGTTTGTTTATGTGTGTGTCTGTGTGTTTTAAATCTGATTTTTTTTTATTACTTTTATTTTCATCTCTTTACTTCTCTTCTTTTGTTGAAGTGAATGTCCCACATATCGATGTTGTCAACCACTTCTGAGCACGTTTATATCTTGTAAGCAATATGTAGCCCATGAGCTTTTACCAAGCTTCAAAATATATCATTTTTCACATCTCTTTAAAGTCTGATCTTTCATTTCCATTCCTTATATCACTGCACAATTTTAAGCTAGTAATTTATGACTGTCTATAAGTTTGTAATGTAATAAAACCAAGCGGCAACCTCCAGGGATAAAAATTAGGCCAAAACAAAATTTAATCTGAGCCCTTCAGATTAGCTCCAAGCATAGTTTCTGCTTCATGAACTCCCTTATTAAAAAGCTCAACTCCAGCTATTTAGCTATGTAATTAGAATGTTTTCAACCTAGCATAAAAACATTTTGGGTGTCTATAGCTAACCTCCTCTTCATAACAAGGTAGCTGTTAGCCGGTAACTGTCTGCTAGTCCTCACCTGGGCTAATTCAATGCATTAATCTCCACCTCTCCGCCATGTTTGTGATGTTGATGTCTTTCTGGGCAGAATAGTGGATCCAGGTTTTGTCAGTGAAATTCTAGCATTTACATGAACTGCTACTTCGCCCTAATTAGCAGGTACGTGTGCCTAAATGTTTTGCCCATACAGTTTATAGATCCAGCTTGCTAGCCAAACTTGCTAGGCAGGCTTGGTAGCGTTAGCTGAAAATACTCCATTCTCTCGTGCAAACAGACCAAAAATGCTAACACTGAGACTTCACAATACCAGGGTTCAAAAGCCAGTGGGTAACATCATGGTGGCCATGTGCATCTGTTTATGTTGGACCACTACACAAAAGCAACTTTTGACAAGACAATGTGGAAATATAAGTGTTTTTTTCCTTTTCCATAACCCTATACATACCTTTTCCTTTAAATTTAAACCTTTATAATGAAATTATATATTTTTTGCCTGTCTGTTCAGTTAATGCAGTCAAACTCTCTGCACCAAGCTTTTCTTATCTTAAGTTGTTCCAAAAATGCACTTCACACATTGCTTTGAGTTTTCCACTAAGAACAAAGAAAAGTGATTAGGACAACAAGGTAGGGGGTACTCCTTTGGGTTATTTGACCGTACTCAAGTGAGTTATATATTTTAGGTCAAAAAGAAAACAAAGTGTGTGATAAACAAAGTCACTCTTAGTGAGTATTTGAATATTCAAAAATCTGTGATTAGCTCTCGTCCTTATGTGACAAGTTGGGAGTGACCCCTGTCTGTTTCGATCATTTCTTTGCATTTAGATTTTTGTCATAGCTGATGATGTTTCCACTCATGGCAGCGACATCTCTGTGATGATGCTTCTGCTTAAAGCGATGACCTTTCAAAACCCGGCAATGACGCGCCTGGCCACATCGATGACATTCCATCACTTGGTGATGTTTCTAATGTAATCATCTGTTACTTGTGCCAGCATTTGTTGCCCAGTGATGGCCTTTTTAGGTCAGGTGATGGCATTTTTAAACTCACTGAACAGAAGAGCTGACGTTCACAAAGGTCTTGATCTCATTTTAAAACCTGCTGTGTACTGGGACAAATGTACAACGAGACATGCTCCTGTTAAAAACAGCTTGTTGCACACTGAGTCAAGTGAACTGGAGACACATGTATCAAACACACAGAGACAGCTGTCAGTCAGTCTTTGAGATCAGTGTGTTGTTTGTGAAGTCTGACACTCTGCCTTAGCCGCTTTAAGCCTATTACTGTATTCTTTCTGTGCTGTTCACAACATACACACACATATGCCAGTGCTATCACTGAGACTTGATTCAATAAGTCTTGGATATCCTCCAGCCATACTACACATCATTTTCCCTGCAAACACACACAAACACGCACACAGACACAAACGATATCTGAATCTTTTTTTTTTTCCTGAGTGGTGTTGTCATTGCTGTTTGTTGAGAGTATCATTTACAGCCAAGGTGTTTGAAGAAAGACACCTCTCCCATGGCACAGTGTGTGTGTGTGTGTGTGTGTCTCTTTAGAGTGGGGCTTTGCTGCTCCTGACACCGTTATCAGCTCTAGTCGAATGTATTTCTTATCGAGGTGGAGGTGTGGAGGGAGGTGGAACGGAGGGGTGTGTGTGGGGGGAGAGAGACGACCGACAATACAAGCTTATCAAACGTCCTCAGCCATGATTCGGCCTGTCACTCAAGACCTGCGTGCACGCTCACGCACACGCATGTGCGCACACACACACACACACACACACACACACACACACACAAACACAAAAACACACACAGACAGCTGGGCCTTTTTTGATTGATAGATGGCTTTCCCCAACAAATAGAAAGCTGGGATCAACATCCTTGT
>VUQG01022367.1:0-19659 GCA_015106755.1 Etia nguti | reverse complement strand
TCCCTCCCCTTCAGCTCCAAAAAAATGATTTGCTGCTATTTTAATTGCTCAGAATTAGCAATTAACGCACCCAGCGGTAAATCATGGATGATCATTCCTGGTAGTCTCAACACTAAAAGTTCCTGTGTTCTTATCGGGATGATTTTTGTAGATAAAATTATGGAGAAATTACACTTTATTTTTATTTTTATTTTTTTCCCCCCCTCGTTCCTTCTGGCAAAGTGTTCTTATTTATGGACAACACATTTGTTATAAAATTGGATTGTGATAGCGTTCTATCTCCAGTAAACCATCTGTGCTGTCATTTACACCAAATCAAGTGACTGCTGGAACATGAGGCAAAAAACCAGCACCATCACATTGTGAGTAAAGAGACTGCTCTTTCTGCTGTGGTTACACTTTTTTTTTTCCTTCTTTTTTCAACGCGTATTGCACAGGATGCTTGGTCCTGTAGTGTTTCAGCCTGTGTGAGTCTTAAGCAGGAAACAACTAAAACAAAATTTTGAAGAAGGAAAAAAAAAAAAGTCCCAGGACTACGATATGTAGAGGTTAAAGCCTGCACTGTGATATTTGCACCTAAATTTGGTTTCAGTTGTCCTGACCCCAGTGTTCATATCCATCCGTATAACTCGATACTTCCAAACCCCTCTGTGGCTCTGTAACCTTAAATGTTTATGTACAAAAAGGAAGTGATTGTAAATCATTTTATGGAAGTGTGCCCTTTTAATTTAAAGAAGTGTGGTTGCAGTTCACTTACTGAATGTTTTTTTTCCTTTTTATACAAATAGGAAAATGGAGGGGTTTCTGCTTGCCCGGCTGTCAAAGTTGTTTTTTTTTGTTTTGTTTTTCCCTTCACGATGTGTTCTTTTTCTTCTGCTCATGTTATGAAGTGTTCAGAGCATGAACTTAGCAAATGATATGCTATACTGTATGTCTGTAATAGAGGCTGTAATCTGCCAAACTGGCTAATACCTTGCCTATGCTCGTCTTTTGTGACTGCTATCGTAGCAGACATCAGGAGTAAATAAATTATTTCATTATTACGCTTTTGTGTCTGTGTTTTCTTCTTTATTAGCGCTCCTATATGGAAGACAAAAACTACCAAAATCAAAAAGAAATTCCCCAAATATTAGTCCAGTGGCAACGGAAATTGAAGTTGGTGGGGTTTTTCTCAGTTTATGACTGTCAAAAATCCAGAAAAAATCATGAATGAATTCAAGAAATATCTAATTAAATGCACTGAATATCATATTTTAAAAATGCATATAAAAATAATGCATGGGAAATGATAAATATAGGAAAACAGAAACATGAAATGGAAATATTTAATCTGAACTGCAAGTTTTACATTTCATAAATTATGTTACCAGTATTTTTTTATTTTTTTTTATTGGACATTTGGTGCATTTATTTTGACTCCTTTTTTTTTATTGAGTCAATTATTTCTTGATTTTTGTCCGTTTTAGTACTTCATAAACCAAAATATACAAATTAAAATGTGGACGCATCAAAAGGCAGGATAGTGTTACCAGTTCTTCTAGATGTACACTATTGCTAAAAGTATTCACTCGTCTGCCTTCACATATGAACTTGAGTGACATCTGATTCTTAATCCATAGGATTTAATATGATATTAATGTGGGCAGACCATGTCAGATCTGAGGAGATGTGGACACCGAGATACTTGAAGGACTGCACCCTCTCCACTGGAGCTCCATTGATGATAATGGGCTTGTAGTCTCTGTGCTTACTCCTTCTGAAGTCCACCACTAGCTCCTTGGTTGTTCAACTGGAGGTGGTTATCCTGGCACCATGATGCCAGATTCTTCACTTCATCCATGTTGGCCGCCTCATCGTTGTTGGAGATGGCGCCCAACACCACTGTGTCGTCAGCAAACTTCACAATGGTAATGGAGGCATGGGTGGCCACACAGTCTGAAGTATAGAGTGAGTAGAGCAGTGGCAAGAGCACACACCCCTGTGGCGCTCCCATGTTGATGGTGATGCTGTAGGAGACGCACCTACCCACCCTCACCACCTGAGTTCTGCCAGTGAGGAACTCCAGCACCCATACACACAGACGGCTGTTGAGTCCTACATTCCTCAGCTTTGTGAACAGTCTACGGGGCACTATTGTGTTGAATGCAGGGGTTGAAGGGGGCCCAAAGTGTGCCAAAAACATTGCCCAACTGTTTTTAGCCAAGAGATAATTATGTAGCTAAATAGTGGCAGGTCTAATGAGGTTTAGGAGGTTGCAGAATCTTTATAAATATAGGGGCTTTTATACAAATTCTGCTCAAAATGCCTCAACAGAGACATCTGCAGGCTAGATGGGGCAGAGCGGCCTGCAGGAGCCTCACCTCTGCAGGATGGGATCTGTCATTTTGTTTTAATGCACTTCAGTTTTTTTCATACTAATGCTTGTTGTACCACATGGTAACAGCGTGCACAACCTAAAGTCAGTATCTGCAGTTGTGATTATAGCATCATTATTAATATATTATTATTATATGTAAATGTGTGTTTATTAGAATACGATGGAACTCTCTGAACATTATTAACTAAGAAAAGATGCTGACAGGTAATTTCCTAGTAATTAATCTATTTATTATTTGAGGCATTATGATTGTGCTGTAGTGTTTATGGGATACACAGTGGCATTCCCCTCTGGGCTTTTTAAAGGGAAGCATAAATGCTGAGATAAAATCTCAGTTTTGTTTGTTTTCAAAGGTTTTGGGAGTTCAAATTAATCAAAGATTTTGATGAATAAAAAGCTAAAACTTGTTCTGAAACATCCAAGGAACACAAGTCTTGTAGTAATTTGCAGATTTTCTTTCAAATTACGTTCATTAAGTTACATTACGTTATGTTTCAAGCCCAGATACACTTCAAGTTTCAGTGAGTCATTTTTGAGATGCAGTTATTAACAGTTAAACTATGTTTTAATATTTCAGTTTTGTTTGAATAGCTTGTAGTAAAAATTCTGAAACACAGAGCTCCACACTGCTCGCTCTGCAGGCAGTGGTGATAGAGTTCTCCAAGTCCTTCTGATCATGGCACCTCAGATTTTGAATAAACTCTCCACTCATGTTAGAAAGGCCACTTTGAATTGAATCCCTGCCACTCACACAGCAACAGAAAGCCAGGCCACCGTGCTCCATCAGAGATCACACGGTCCAGACCATCCTGACAGGATTCAGAGAGATGTACACACACAGCAAACTTTGCATAGGTGCAGATCACTAAAACTGTTGATGTAACAGTGAAACGTGCCCGATGTTTCAACCAGAGAGCCTCAGTTTGCATGCTCCCGGACACCTCAAGTTTGAGTCACTGAACTTTGTTTTCAAGACAGTTTCTCATTCATCAGTCAATCATATTTCACTTTTGTTCCTTTCATTTTTGTCCATTCTCTGGCTTTTTTCTTCAGTGGGACACAAACTAGGTCCTAAGCAGGTGTGACAGTCCCTGTTCTCATGTTATACACAGAGGGAGAGCAGGACACTTTAGATAGTGGTGTCCAAGCTGAAATTTTCCCAGACGCTTTGGGTTGCTTAAAATATTCTTCCTTAGATGTGATTAAAAACACAAGTTAAAATAAGTATTCGTGCTGTTAACATGTGTCCATGTGGGAACGATGGCTGTGGAGAAATGATTGTACTAGAAAAAATGTAGGTTACTGGATGCAACAAGTTCTGAGTTTATAATAGTCCTTTACATTGTTTGTTTGGGGAGGCCAGACTTTACTCTGTGGTGGCTTTGACCACTTCTTCTCACTCCTTGGCTGCACTCCTGGTTGTATTTAGCTGTGTTTTGTTAATATTTATGTAATTTCATAGTACTTTACTTTTACTAGTATCTTAATACTTCACAGAACGATGTGTGCATAATGTCTTGCATGCCATCGGACAACTCTGTGCATGTGTATCCTCCACCATCTTTGCTGCTGGAAAATGCTTCCACACATTTCAGTTCAGCATCCTCTTGAGTGTCACGTCCCTTTCTGTATAATTTCTTCAGTGTTATTACTCTGCCTTATTTACAGCTTTGGAGGCAACTGGTTCCCAAGCAGCTGCAAATCATGTTGCTTTGAGATGAAACCCCTCCCCCGAGGGAGACCGCGGGATTATTTTCAGTCACCATCATTGCAAAACTAACAGGAGCTTTATTGTCCTGTCAGGGCCATGTGCTGTCCTGACACAACATGTAATGTGTAAAAAACAAAACAGAATCTATCTTTGAACATGACACACTACAGCTGTATTGAGACTTTATTAAACATTTGATAAAGCACGGCAAGCGAACCATTCTTCTTTCAAGAGAAGATCTCTCCTTTGGTGACAGGTAGATATATCTTACTGCTAACAAACTTAAAGCCCACTCAGACAAAGTATCCACTCATGCAAGGAACGGCATTTAGTCTTCAGTCTACTCTAAAATGCTTTAAAAAAACATCAATATAATAATGGTAACAGGTAACAAAACTTTAATGGCTTTATATACAAGTACCGTGTTTGCATCTTGATTCCTTCACACTCAAATGACCACTTTCTTTCACATAATGGCAACAGAATTACAGACAATATGCGAGGCCAAACAACAGCAAACGGCCTCACGCTTCTTCACAGGCCCTTTTCGCAGGGACAGCTCCCCTCACTCTGACCTTACACACTTCAGGTCTTCGAATTTACGTCACTTCAGTTCCGTGTATGTATTAACACAAATGTGTAGATTTGAAAACAAGAATGCTAAAATGTATTTTTCAGAGGATGAGGTAATCGAATAAGTACCCCTGCTCCCCTGCTGTCAGCTCTACTTTTTTTTACTCATAGTAGTGCCTCTGGTGGGAGAACGTTCTCTTCATGTTTCTGTTTCTTTTTCTTCCCTCCTCTCGGCTCACGGCACTTCATGTGCGTAGGATGACCATTGTAAGAAGCCCTAAAATATGACAAGAAATAATACCGGGTATTATAAACTGCATCGCACGCTTTGTCAAAACAAACAGCGTGGTTCTCACTTGAGAAATGAACATGCAACTTCCTTCTGTTTTTACTCACCAAGAACATAAGCAGCTACAAGTTTCTTGTTAACACTTAAGTGGAGGTAGACAGGCACAGTAGATTCTTGCTCCCCCAGTGTCGGGAGCATCAGGGCGGCCATACACACCAGCCCAAGCAGTACTGTCAACAGACTGGGTCCTCCAGCAACAGGACGGCTCTCTGCAAATGTCACATACACACAAAAAAAACCACACTTAGATTCAGTGCTATCACATGTGTAACTCAAAAAAGCCTGGTAATTTACCAAACTAACTTAGACTGCTTCCATTTAAGTCTGAAGGGGGAGCCAATAGTTTAGCCAAATAACAACAAACAGCAGATTATGTGGCACTGAATTAATGTGGGTATAATTAAGAATATTATTTAAAACAGAGCAACACAGGGTTGGAAGAACAATTATAAAATTAGAACAAACGATATTCCCTGAAATGCTCACCAATTGAATTTTGTGATAATTTGGCTCCATCTAGTGGCAGTTTCACACAGCAGCGCTTTCCCCTCTTTCTCCTACCTGTCTGGAATGCAGTCTGTTCAAAAAACTCGCTGTCAGCAATTCGGCGTTCCTCATCTTGGGGTCGGGGGCTAGGCGGGTCCTGTGAGGCAGAGGGACGGAGAGTGGCCGTCACCTCTTTGCGGCCCAGAGCTTTCCGCTGACTCTGCTCCGACACCTGCAGCCGGAACTTATCATAGACCCCGTAATGGCACGCGCGCACATCTCGGTGTCGGATTACTCTGCGTGGACGCAGAAAGTTAGCCATACAGACAGCAATAAATTAATCAATCTGCTAGTTTAGGTTCACCAAAGCGTGAACTAACTCACATATCAACGCAACACTGAGGCTTGACGGCTCCGGTTGCATCCACCACAGTGTACTTGTTTGGCGCTGTGCAGAGCACTGACAAAGAAGAAAACAATACACGACGTAGCCATGTGATTGGACATGCAAAAATGAACAAAACATTTATTCGTACACACAGAGATGTCGTTTCGATCTGCTCACTGACCTTTAAACTTGAGGGCGAACTCATAGGGATTGTACAGCGTGAGCACCTGTTTGTGAGACGACTGATCATCCGCATAGAAGACGAGCTCATTGGGGAACACGAACACGGGAAGGCTTCCTCCCACCAGCTCAGGCGGTCGATGCTGCTGCTGCTGCATTGGCTCCCGCTGAGCTCTACCCTCTGCACAGGCCCCGCCAACTCTTCTCTAGCAACTCTCAAGCTTTGTGAGCTCCCTTCAGGTAAATAGCACTTCCTACTCTCAGCTCCTTAGGGCCATGACGTGATACTGTGAAAAGAGACAAGTGATGAAACGCAAAATACACCAAGAGGCAACAACCTGCCACTCTTTTACATTTTATGAAACTCTAATAGGTTAGTAATAGTGTAGTGGTAATATATTTCTTTCATTTATTCATATATCTCCTATAGCTTCTAGTTACCTTACACTTTACTGTGCCTGTTTGTTTACTTTAGTGACCTGAGGGAAGCCAGAGTTTCTGGCCACCTCTTAGATGCTTTGTCTGTTTAGCTTCTCCCCCACCTCTGTGGGTTCACACCCTCTGTTTCCTCACCCCCACTGCATAACAAAGAGTGAACCCATCCCCTTCCAACAAAAGTTACCCCCACCCCCATTGCCTTCATTATATTATTATATCCTAGTATATTTAAAAGTATATTTAAGCACTTATAACTTAATTAGATTTTAGAGTTACTTTGTTCAATTTAAAGCGAAAACTAAAATTCTATCACTTATGTGATTAAAAAATGAGTTATCTGATACTGTGATATTTTTAGACTCATCTAAATGCTTTTAGTTTAGTCTATTTTTTTTTTTAATTTAAGAGTGTAATAAGATATTTACATTGATAAACATTAAAACCTTTTCTAAACCACCTAAACCCATGTCTTTGAAACTTGAGCACAGCAGGGTTTTGTTATATACTGATAATCCTACAAGTGCAAGATTTTAACGGGACGTGTATTTTTAAAGGCGAGTCCTTGAAACAAAACTCAAAACTTAAAGATAAGCGAGAAAGCTAAGGCAATTTCACTGGTACAACTTTTTAAAAAAGGCAAACAAAGTTAACAAAGTGAACTCCATGTGCCCGGTCACGTGGGCCTTTGTGTTTACATGGTAACGGTAGAGCTTGAGGAGCGAGACCTGTGGTGTCGTAACACTTTTTATTTTCTACGTATTGTTTTCTCCACGTCAGAAAAACACAATAAAATCACTACATTTGAAGCACGATGCTGCGAAGTCCCTTTCAGTATATGAGATATGATATGTTATTCAGTTATCTAGATTTCTTTAAGATTTCGTTAGTGTATATAAACTCAAAGCTGCCTTTAAAGAACAACGTAAACAGACACCAGAAATTAGTTTTTCGTTGAATATTTGACATATATATATATATATATATATATATAACAATTGTGTTTTTAACGTAATACTGTGCCCAATATTAAGTAATACCGACGGTATAACATGTTCCTGCTCTGCTCGTGTAACAACACATATTTTCACTGTAATGCTAACGGTGTTCAATACTGATGGCTAGCGTTAGCCGGCTAAGAAAACCCAGCTGATAGCAAATTGCCTTTTAAACGTTGTCTACACGCAGTGTCATTACAGAAAGCAAAGCGTAGATTTGTTTAATTTCAATAACAAGTCAGAGTGAAACTTTACCTTGTTGTCAGCACACGGGTTCGTGAAACGTTGGATCTGTAAACGAGATCTGTGCTTCTGCTCCCACCCTGTTGTTGTTGCTCCTCAAGCCTTTTTTTCTTTGTGAATAATTGTACTGCAGACCTCGCGGTGCATGCTGGGATGGAAGAAGGCGAGTACGTGAGAACGTAAATGTTCTCCCAGCACGCGGGCTAACGTGTTTATTACAATTTCATAACGTTGGATCGGAGCAGAGAAAACATTACCCCCCCAGGCATAATTTAATGATATTTGCAGAATGCTTTGACAACATAACTGCTGTGAAAAAAATGTGCTCAAATGTAAAGTATACTCACAGTTTCCTAGTGCAATAAATAGTTTTCTTTAGCATATAACGTATAAATAGGCCAACTGAAAACAAGAAATAGCCTGTTTTAAACTTCTACCAGGCATGAAGTATTTTTCTAAACTGCTTTTCTAAAGTTTTAAAACTTACTGTAATTGTAAATTTTCCGTTATTTCTTAATGTCATGGTAGCGTCGAAGCACACTATTGTAACTTCAGTATTGTCGGAGTTACCACCATTATGACCAAACGATACAAAAAAAAAAAAGACGGTTCGGTAGGGAGAATTATTTTCCCGCTGTGGTATTTGCAAACTCAAGCATGCATGTGTAAGTTTCTTCCCCAGTTTTTGTTGTTTTATTTAACAAGTTCATGTAACTGCATGCGTTGTTATTATGTTAGTCAGAAGGACGGAGCCTTTGAGACGTCTTGAACGCAGCAAAAGAATCACATATGTGGGCGCGCGCGTGTGAGCTTGTGATGGGGCGGGAGTGATACGGTGCAACCGGCAAGAAATTTCAGGTCTAAGAATATAATTCTCACACTGCAACAATCAGTTATGTGGCTTCGAACTAGCCTCAGGGGACCACAGATACGAGGGCACTATACCACGCTTTTGAATATCCACCCCCAACACCAAGAGACTGACAAACTGTACTCACGAGCCATTTCGACTTTGTTATATTTGTGCATGAGGGGGCGTGGTCATTGCCATCGGACTCCGCCAATGGCGTCGCACTGGAAGGAGCTGGGCGTTCCATTCGGTTAGGAGCAGAAGTTGAACAGCGCGAGCCGAGACAGAGCTCTAGAAAGGCAGATAGGGAGAGGGCAGAGGCAACGGCCCTCTACTGGAGGGGGGGCTTATTATAACAAATATATACACACATGTGTGAACTGTTGGGCTGCACGATAGGTCATATGTGGATAATAGTTATTTTAGAAAAGCATATAACTGCGGCTTTACATTTAAAATGCCTATTTTACTTTTCCTGTTAGACACGTCCGCCTCTATGAATCAGCGCACTTATTTGGGTACGACGTATCTGGACGTTGCTAAAGGCGCGGTTGAGGTCTTTATGAAGGTAAATAATGATTTTACCCCGACCTTTTTCAGCACGTATGCACCTTTGGTTAGCTTAGGGTTCCTTGGGGAAGATAGGTCAAAATTAATATATGTTGTTTTGGTTTTCTTTTTTGACAGCTGCGTGCCCGAGACCCGGCTAGTAGAGGCGACAGGTACATGCTAGTTACATTCGATGATCCACCATACGGAGTGAAGGTAATTAGCAACTGATGCCATTTTTACATTTTACAAGTCGTTCGTATTTTTCTGTCAGTGAGATTTTATTGTCCTTCTGGTTTGTAGTCAGTGTTGGGCGGCTTCCCGGTGGCAAAAAACGGCAAATTAGTGCTCCAAATACTGGCAAACGCGGAGCTGCACTGCCTCCGAACATCCAGCAGACATTTTGCTTTTGTGTTGAGAAAAGTCTCGGGCGTTGAGATGGAGGCGTGGAGATTTATTATCAGCTATGACGTCGTTCTTTTTTTAATATAACAACGTGTAGACTGGTCAAAGAGCCCGCCGATCACTTTTTACCCCGCCCCTTGCATCAGTCACGCATTGCCATTGGCCATTCTGGGCTGAAAGTTGATAAGCCCTCTTCATCATGAGATTTCTTTTTTTTTGTATTTTTATGAGTTCGCTCATGTTCTCATTATTCATATTATAATTATTTGTCATCCCGATACGAGTGAGCGTCATGTCCTTGCATAGGAGCAGTAGTCTTCATACATGCACAGACACACAGGAACAAATAAGAAATACAACGTGGAAATCACTGCTATAATTTCACGGGGTTCATGTCAACAAAGGTTTCCTCACTATAATCTATTGACATGTTTTATGACCTGACACATATCTCCATCTGATCTTTTCATTCCCAATAAAATACAATCCACATGAACCCCTAAGGTCCCCGGTGTGCTTCAGTGGCTGCTCTCTACACTATATTAGGTCTCTCTAGGCTTCCATAACTCTACAAATCACACTCTACTACTCACCACAGTGTGCAGGGAGCTTACTCCATCCTGTGCCATCAATGCCTGGAGAAAACAGGGAATAGTTTGCATGCCTCACGACCAAGAAACAAAATGCTCAAAGCTGAAGAGTTAATAAATGTACAAAAGCATATGTTAGAAAGCACCACGCAGCTCACAGTGCACTTGCAATGACAAATTACTTCCACATTTCTGTTTTTTTATAATCCTCTCCAAAGCTGAGTTAATGTTTACTCTGAACCGTTTACTCTGAACAGTTCAAACAGCAGCAGTGTTTTTAAAGACACCGAAATCAGAAGTGAGAATCAGAAGTGAGAATCTGAAATCATATCTCATGATAATTAAATGCAAACTATGTGACACAATACTTTATGCTCCATGTTTATATGCCCACTCATTTGGAACATATACTTAAAATCATTATTACGGAATTATTATCATAAGGCAGAAAGAAGGAAATGTTTAAATTGGGATATAGGAGATGAAAATATTTGCATGCTAGGAGTGTAAGCTGGGGACAAGTAGGTGAAAAATAGAGCTGGTATAACCTGAATGGAAGATTGTCAAATCTTTTTTTATTATTCAAACTATTTAAAGGTTTCAAAAAACCTTATTTTAAATTTAAAAGATTCAACTCACTACTATTAATTTACTCAGTTATGCTTTTTGACTACTGAGTAATTACTTTTTTGCCAGTATGCTAGTTTTGATCATTTCTTCTGTAACTTTATCATCTTGTGAAATAGGTTGTAAAATGCAGTGAAGATGGGTTCCTGTTACAAAATGTTTTTTACAATTAGGAGCTGTTCAGTTTAACCCTGTAAACTTCTTTTCTATTGGCAAATTTGGCAGTTAAAAAAATAAATAAATTCATATACAGGCAATATGTGTTAAGTAACACAGCAACAGTTTGGAAGGGATAATGGAAGCAAGTATAAAGTGCAAGTTTACTCAAAATCAGTTTATTTGTACTTATAAAATCATGCATTTTTAGTAAAGCATATCAAAATTCTCAAATTTCTCATTTATGCATATTAATGTGTCATGTATAAGCTCTGCGATGTATGCCAGTTGCTGTTACTGACACTACAGCCTGCAGACATGATCCACACCCTGCAGAAATATAATATGCATGAAATATATAGAAGTTAAAAAAAATTTAGATGAATATGGTAAAGGATTTTTTGCATTTGCTGTTGCATCACTTAAGTTATGCACTACATAATTTTTCTGACAAATTTGACAACTTCACACACAGCTTATTGAGATGAAGAAAAATGATTATACTCATATGGTCATATGATATATGCTCTAAGTAAAATATTTATATAATAAAATCTTTTCCCACTATTTGGAAACCTTATGTTTTATTAAAAGAATCTGAAAGCGTGAATTAGCAAAAAATAGCTGCAGAGTGGGTAAAAAATCTCTCGTTTTTCACACTCCAGTTTGAAAAAGAATTAAAAATATCAGTGTTAAGTTTTTGTTATCTTTTTTGGACAACTGAAAAACCTGGTATTAGTGGAAATACAGATATGTTACATCATAATTTTGGAGGGTATTTGCATTCATATATCAAAAAAACAACAACTTCTATCTGATGATTGTAACCAAAACTTGTGTGAACTTCATCACTAGGACCAACTTTATATCATCAACACCAACACATATAAAATTCTGTTATTTGCTGGCAGACATTTTTCTGTTACACAGGTAAACCCAGATCTGTTATCTAAATGTGGCTGTGATATAAATAGTAAGCAGAACTTAAGATTTAAAAATGGTCTTTCTTTAATAATGAGCTGAGCTGCATATGTTCGGATGACTGCAACAAAGATAAAGATAGGCTCTTTCTCTTCATTGGCCTTCATATTAAAATAAGGCAAAAAGACCGTTTTTAGCTCACATCTCTCTGTCCAGCTCTGCAGCTCATATTGAGGCAAAAACTCAGGCTTCAGACTCCTGGATGAAGATAATTTTATACTTTTGATAAAAAAAACATTTTTTAAAAACAATATGCAAGTTGTGTTTCAATTTAAAGCTGTCACAATCAGTAATCCAAAATTCACTGATCAATTAATAACCAAGTGTGATGGTAAAGGTGGCACTAACAGCGGCTCTGTATGATGTCAGTGAGAGCTCATATCTCCAATCCGGTCTTTAAGTGGTGACGTATGAACCCTGCTTCTGGGCCCAAACTACTCTGCGTTTATTAAGCCTGTTGTCTTTTTAACGTGTTTTAATGCTTTGTATCTTGTTCTATTTAATCTGAACAAGCTCCTAAAAAAGTCAGTGATCACTGTTGGCCTCTCTTGGTTTTTATTACCACTATTCATTTTAAAGCTCAGTTTTTAAAACCTTGCGATATAACTACAGCCCAGCACATGCAGCAGTATATTAATGACTAACCTCGTATTGTGGATGGATTATCTCAGTTGTTCTCCTGACTGAAGTTTGGTCCGTTTACAGCATCCTGCCATGCGATTACATTTGTCCCTAACCATTGGGAACCCTCACATTAACTTTTTTCAAGTGGAAAAAAAGTTAGCGTTCATCCTCCAGCTTCACTGTGCTAATGTGTTTATATTATGCTAACCATAGCTGTGTAGCTAGCCACCACATAGCGCATCATCAGCTAGCCCAACTTCAGTAACCCTACAAACGTCACTGCTGTTTAGTTTTCAGTCTTCATTTATGTCTGAAGTGATAGCAGAGCTGTACGTTTTAATTTTTCAGAAATCTCTCAATCAGAACATGGTATATTATGTTTAGGTTGAAACTAGCGAGCTAATTCCCTGCTAACTTCTAACTCTGTTAAATTTCATAAATTCTGTTTTCATGGATGCCTGGATTTTAAACAGCCATACTGATCATTTTATTAAAGATAAAAGAATTTAGACAGTTTGTAACTCTCAGTGATGCCGCAGTGCTCCGTTGACTTTGGGACCTGAAGAGAAGTTTGGACCTAGAAACAGCTAATGACGTCAGACTTAAAGACCGGATATGGTGCCTGTCATCTCAGCCACATAGCTTTCTGTCTGAACAGAGAAGCCACACCTACCTGCTCTTTAAACCTTGTGTTTGTGAGTGGCGTCCAATCAGAAGAAAGTTGGCTCTAAGGACGTGGACGTGGACGTGGTCTTAAACTGCTTGTTTTAGAGCGTGAATGAAATGAAGGCCCCTGCCAAGGACCAGTATAAGTATTTTGAACTGTGAAGTTACGTGTTAAAGCTGCATTAATGAATAATCCAAAATTAACTGGCCGATTAATAACCAGTTATAGCAGAGTCCAAGAATAAAAATATGAAGTTGAAAATGACCCTGATCTAATCTTATTAAATATTGTGTGTAATTTTCATATGTTTGTTATATCACTATCTATAGGACGGAGATTGTGCTACTTGTGTTCGCAGTATTCACCACCAGTTATAGATTAAAACAATCCAAAACATGATTCTTACCCCCCCACCACTCAGAAGCACCCAGGTGCTGAAGTGCTTTTTCCTCATTCTAAAGTCTACCCTCAGCTCCTCTTCATCCTGCTGTTCCTCTCTTTGTCTTTGTTGCTGTCCCCTCTTTTATTGCTTTCTTTGTGTGCCGAGGATTACGATAAAGGACAAGGTTATAGTGAACAGAGCTAGTCTGATTGCACAGTTACAGAAGCAATAAATTGTTGATGCAGAGGGAGAGAGAGATGAGGTTGGGTGGGAAAAAAATAGAAATATTCTGTAGTCTGAATTATTGAGCGCACACTAAGCCTTACACTTCTATCAGGGATGATCGGTGTCTGGGTTACTTTGCTGCCAACCCTCTGAGTGTTTTTAGTGAGGTTTTCTTGTATAGCTGCCCAACATTCATCTAATGTCATTCACATAACAGTGTGCTGTGTAGAATTTCCATCTAAATCGTGGCTTTGGAATCATATCTCATGCTAATCCAAAAATCTACCCAATGGCTTGATTCGAAGTATACATGTTCATCCCAGCAATTCAAGCTTTTTTTTTTTCAATTCTCTCTCCGTCTCTTCCCCTCCCTCACCTAGCAAAGGAAGTGGTAAGCTTTCAGGTCATCCTTAGATTAAGCATGACTCTGCAGCGGTAAAGCACTTGACCCCGCTGGAGAAAAGTCCAAGAGCAGTTGCACACTCACATCCTCTCCCGTGGCTTCGCAGTATCTCTCTGTCACGGAGGACAGGCAGCGCTGGGAAGTGTATTTTTGGATGCTTGTCATGTATGAAATTAGACCTTTTCTGAAAGGCAACTTGCAGCTCAAACGTGGGTGTGAGTTTCAACAATATTATCTTCTATTTCCAGAGCTTCACATAACCTGATCAAATTTTATAGTTACTATTACGCCACAGTGTAAAGAGTCAGTAAAACTGAAACTGCTCTTACCAAAGGGTCAGTTTGAGCTTTTCAGTGAACACAATTTGCTGTGTTTTTTTTTCTTATAATGACTTGATCTAACTATCTGTGGGTGTGAGTCTTTTTTGGTTAGCGGCTGTTCATGCAGAACAGTGACTTCAGTCCTTCTTCGCTGCTGCTTCTGCCTTCAACACATGTCTCTGCACTGCTTGTATTTCAGGCCGGTTGGAAGGAGAACCATGCCACCTTCATGTGCGAGCTGAAGAATCTGCAGGCGTCCGGGCTCACAACATTAGGACATGCTCTTCGCACCGCCTTCGACCTGCTTAACCTCAACCGCCTCGTCTCGGGAATCGACAACTACGGGCAGGTGTGAAAGGTTTCACAGTTATTGAAACGGGAACTTGTGTCATTGTTTGTTATGGATGTTAACACAACATTGCATAGTTCATTTTTAAGCCCTTTTTCGAGCATCCATGTTCCTCACAGATTCATTCATGGGGAGAGCCACAGTATGCATGAGCAAAGTCGCACTTGTTGCACTTCCCATTGTATACATCAAGTCTAGTAAAGCGAAATCCCATTCTGCAACATTTGACACTCTTTCCCATGGTCACCAAGAGGTTATGTTTACATGATCGGCAAAAGTGGCCCAGATTATTGTGTGTAGCGTGAGGTTTTATTCCCCCTTGTTCTTCGTTGTGAATATTCAGTTCACTTGTATTGATATAGCACCAGTTCCCAACAAGTTTTCAGTTACCTGCAGTCTGTTTGTGATAATATGGCAACAAAAAATGTGATAAGTCAGTCAAAATCCCAAATCTGTTAGTGCTACATACACAGAAATTTACAATACCTACGTATATTCACGTCATCGATCTTAAATAGAAATGCAGAAACAGTGGTGTAAGTGCTGCAGGATAATGCAGAATAATACAGGTGTACAGCAACTTTGCTTTTATATAGGAATACAACCAGCTGGCAACCAGTTGAGGCAAGTCTCCTATTATAAAGAGACTTGTCACAGTAGTGTTGCGTAGACTGACTCACACTGATTGCAATGCGTCAGCATTTATAAATTAGACAGCAGTTATTTGTGACGCTTCCACAGTGTATCTCAGAGTGATTGCAGTTGGTCCGAATCAGATTCTGATGGTTTTGAGGAACAAAGAGGTTGCCGTCCTACTTTTACTTTCATGTGAATGAGCCATTTATCAGGTACATGAGCCTGAAATTACCTCACTCAACAGACTTGAGTGTCTCGCCACAGGAATCTTGTGTAGTGGGGCTGACTGATGCAGTTAAAGTTGCCCATTAGCACATGACGTCTTGGAGTTTGGGATGAAATCTGACTGAGTGAAGCCATTTACTGTATATCACATTTCCACCATTCTGTGCTCTGACTCAACATCTGCACACACCTTCATCAAAAAAGTTGTCTCTCTTTCCTCTCATCCTTGTTGTCATGTGCTCACATACTGAATATCAGCCTATAAATGAAACCAGAAACAGGACTGTGACCAGATTATACTGGAATCTGGTACTGTTTGCTAGGGGTGGGGGTAAAAATCAAGACAACATAGTCAATAGTCTATGTCGGAGTCATAGTCAATATTTTGTGTAGAAATATTGTAACAATACTAGATACCAAATATTGATATTTTATTAAGTAAAATGTGACATTTTTGATATATAACAGATATATATGAAATGGAATATCAATATTTGCCTTATAGGAGGCAACTTTTCTGCAAACAGTTGCAGGCTGACTCTGACTGACTGCAGTCGCTCTAAGAGAGACTGTCATAGGTTTGCAAATAATTGCTGTCTAGTTTATAAATGCAGTTAGATAACACGTTGTCATTAGTCGGAATGAATCTTGGTCAATGAGCACAATTCGAGGGGACTCGACTCAACTGGCTGCCAGCTGGCTGTATTCTGGTTATCTTCATATAGAACAGGAAGGTTTCTGCAAATTCTATAAATGAATTTCTGTCTATTTAGAAAGCAACATACGTGGAATTTATGACACTTTATTACAGGTAATTGTTGTATTATCAGAAACATATTGAATAGAATAGAATAGAATAGAATAGAATAGAATAGAATTCAACTTTATTGTCATTGCACATGTCACAAGTACAAGGCAACGAAATGCAGTTGGATGTAATCGCCACCTTGACTCTGTCTTATGGGAACATTTATGGCAGGTTTTAGTGACAGTGTTGGTGTGCTTGACAGTCTCATTTTACACCATGCCTCATATCATCATGTAGGAAATGTTTTAAACCTATTGCACTCTGGAGCCTGAATTGATTAAGCACCGGAGACATGCACAGTCCTAATCTTGTGCATTCCTACTGTTTAATGCATCTGCATGCAGTTCACAGCTTTTGTCGAGTTGAAGGTGGAAAATGGATTCACCCATGCCTCCCTTGTGTGATTGCTTTAAACTGTTAGTCACTGATATAAATGCATTGTCTTAAAAAGAAATTATGGGACACAATAGTGCTTTTATCACACTGATATAGTTTGGAATTTATTTTACCCTGTGTTTTTGTTTGTTTGTTTTAATTTAGGATTGCTTGTTTAAGCTGCTGATGTACTGTGATCTTCTTCCTACAAAAAAATGTTCTCCCAAGAGAATCATGTGACCAAGGGCAGGTCTACCAGAATAATGTGAAAGGAGATGTGGATTTTACTCATTTTAACTTTTAAAGAAAAGTAAAAAAAATGAATAGCGGAGACTGGTATGTGTTTATAACCAAGACATTTTATGGCTAAACCTAAATTAAGACTTAAGTTGTACTAAATGTAACTGAAGTAATAAGAGGACGACATCATTTATTTTACTCCTTTACCTGGAGACAACAGGGAGAATAGAGACTTTTGACTGAAGCCTAATCCACTCGACCTTGCTTCAGTTAACCCAGTCATCTTCTCGTCAAGTACATCTTTTTTCTAAACCCCTGCTCTAAGGCACAGATGGATTACTACGCTCGGGCAGTGACCCGAGTTCTGTGCATCAGGAGCGTTTAAATCTACTTAAGCATTCTCTGTGTGTTTGAATTAGACGAGGCTGACCTCTGCAGCACAGTGCTAAAGGCCTCTGTCCTTATTAACAAGGAACACACGGACGCTTTGCACCTTACAGATTCATCCGTACACAAAGAAAAAGACTACATGTAGTTTCTGTGGATGGTAATTCCATAATGATTACTGCATCTAAGTAGGTCTCTGTTTAAACGTTATGCCAGCATTTTGCCATTAGTCGAAGCATGCAACGTGTAACGGTTGTGCTATTAGGTTCACATGTGTTACCAATTTTATGATCCTTTTCATCCACAGAGCCCTGAACAGTGAGTTGGAATGCAAAGAAAAAAAAAGAAGTCAGAGTAGTGAGAATAAATGGGCTCAGTGTTTTTTCCATTTAGTATTGAACTTGGAATTAATTGCTGAATGTTATTGTTTCCCTCTCAGGGCCGCAACCCATTCTTCCTCGAGCCATCTGTGATCATCACCATCACTGATGGGAACAAGCTCACGCACAGCTCTGGAGTGCCAGATGAGGTGAGAGCACAAATGCAGTGGCACTACCATGTAGTATTTATACAGTGATTCCAGCTGGGTCTGTTGTACACACATGTCATAAGTTGAGTCGCTGAAGCGATCTGAGGGTTAAGATCTGTAAAACAAACGACCTTTTGCGTTTCCACTTATTAACTTGCTCTCCCGCTTCATTCTTGTCTGCTGTGTAGCTGCACCTGCCTCTGAATTCTCCCTTGGCTGGCAGCGAGCTGACCAAAGAGCCTTTTCGCTGGGACCAGCGTCTGTTTGCATTGGTACTGAGGCTGCCAGGAGCAGCTACACCAGATAATGAGCAACTTGGTAGTGTCCCCACGGATGAGTCTGCTATCACCCAGATGTGTGAAGTTACTGGAGGTTTGTCATTTTTTCCTACTTTCATTCATTCACCGTGTGTCTGCACTCTTTGGGGTAGAGCTCGACAATAAATTCTCTTATGCCTGATCGCCGTGTGTCCCGCTTTTTCCTCTCAGGGCGATCATACTGTGTGCGAACACAGAGGATGTTGAACCAGTGTCTGGAGTCTCTGGTCCAAAAGGTTCAAAGTGGTGTTGTCATTAATTTTGAAAAGACTGGGCCAGATCCGCCTCCAATTGGGGAAGGTGAGTGATCAGAACGCAGTGACCGTTAAAAGTTCAAATCCCAGGGTAAAGTTTTTCACCTGTTTAAACTTTACTCAGAGCAAATTAAATTAAAGGAGAACTGAGTGCATTTTCTAGTTTGGCCAAGTACAGAGTATTATTATAAACTGGTGATTTAATTTAATTTAAACATCATATTAATGGTACACTCAAAAAATATTTATGCCCAAAATGCTGATTTTATGTAATTTGATCACATGTAAATTTTTCATGTGCAGTGTAAATGGTTACATTTAATGGAATCAGGCCAAATTAAATTTACTTGATTGGTATACAGTCAGTTTATACTTCCTTAATGATTAGTTATTTGGATAAATAAACCTTTGATTTGATGTATTTAAGTTGCATTTTATTTAAAATTATTGCTTCATGTTTAAGAGGGCAAAGAATCATTTTTTGAGTGTAAGAGAAACTAGAGATTCCTTGTTGAATGTAGTTTGGATGAATGTGATCTACTAAAATCAAATTCTGTTATTTCCAATTTGCGTATTTTGTTATTTTTTCCCCCTTTCGTGCAAGCGTAGTCTTAGGCTACGTTCACACTGCAGGCGAAAGCACATCAAATCTGACTTTTTTGACCCTATGCGACCCATATCCGATCATGGTATGACAGTTTGAACAGCACAAATCCGATATTTTCAAATCCGACCTGGGTCACCTTCGTATGTGGTACTGAATCCGATACATATCTGATGTTTTAGAAAGTGACTGCTGTTTGAATGGTCATGTCGCATTAAATCCGTCTTTTACGTCACTGACACAAGACAGACGCCAATTGTCAGCGCCGGAGAAGACAAACGAGAAAGCATGGAAATGTTTGTCTTGACATCCTGAAATTGTGGATGAACTCCGTGTCAGTGAAGCCTCTCGCATCCCAATCCCACCACTCCTGGTTCCGACTCCGTGTCCATATACACCTCTGCACGGAGGTAGCA
>VUQG01022364.1:0-10425 GCA_015106755.1 Etia nguti | reverse complement strand
ATGCTGAAAAGAAAAAAAAAAAAAAAAAAAAAAAAAAAAGTTGGTAAAATTGGAAAATTGGTCCCAAAAAATGAACAGATTCCGTAATGGAAAAGAAATCTAGAGCTCAGAGACTCTGTTTGAAAGCGATTATATCGGGACATGATTAAAAGACTTTAAAATTTGGTGAGTATGGTCTGAGTCTGTACGGTGATCTGTTGAACTTCACAGGAAAATGTTGAATAAATTATTGTCTGAGTTTAAATTACTGCAAGGCATTTCTCCCAAGACAGCTGGACAGCTACAAACATTAGAAACAGAGAGTGGTCTCAGACACAGCCCTCCCAATAAAAACCTCACACGGCTCTAGAACTGCAGCAATTTCCGAGCCCGTGAGAGCTCTTCTGATGAGAAGCCCCAACCAGTACTGCCTGCGTAAATGCTGAGCTGCGAAGTAATGACATGAACCAAAGCGCAACCCTTCTCTCACTTTTAAACTGGTTTCAGATGAGCAGGAAGAATCTGAAGATATTATTTTTGTTGCTCACATTCTTGGAGTTATGTTCCTCATCTCCAAGTAATTAAACAAGAAAAATAAGCAGATGAACTGCCACAAAAAAAAACTTTGCTATACAGTATAAACACTGTCACTGCATTTTAAGCATCCTATTTATCTTTCATAGCACGCAAGGAGAGAACAAATTACACCTGTCTTAAAGTCCTGCATTAGTGCTCTGGTATTTCCAGTGTATGAACCAGTACAATGAGCAGAAAAAAAGGCAGCTTTTAGTTTCTGTGCACCAACTCTGTTGGAGAAACTGAGAGGAGCTAGAAGTAAACCTATTACTTCACCCATGATTTTAAAAAGTAAGGTTTATAGACAGTGTTTATGTGACTGTATTTAGTTATTTTGTTGCATTATTTTATTGTACTTGACTATTTTATTACATAAACAAAGATTTTTGTTCACTTTATTTACTGCTTTTATTTGATTCATTTCTATTTAGTGTGCTCATGTTATTCAGTCTGTTCAACATTTTTTTATGATGTCTAATTAAACTATTCCTTATTTCTGTCATTTATTCATATGGTTACAAAGGTGGATGCTCATATTGAAGAACACCAACATTGTAGTTCTTCTAGCAGCCACTTGAGGCTGGCTCCAAAAGCTTAAAGAAAAAATAAGCATGTTTACAGTCTGGTACAAAAGAAGGGTTTTAGCATGTATGCATTTGCAAATCTATAAATGCATGAGGCAATTTGCAAATATGTGTGGAGAGAGTTGTTTTTCACATTTAGCCCACCCACCCCCGAACTCAGGCTCGGTTCGGGTCACAGTGAGATTTATTTGATTGTAGGAGTTAAATCTGTAGGGCTTAACTCTAGGAGTAAAAACACTATCATTAGATTATCGCTGCAGTGTGGTGTGTACCTTGGCTAGGTGGACATGGGTCTCAGTCAGCAGGTCAGGGTGATGTTTGGCTACCAAACGAATTACATCGTCAAACATCCGGTTCTTCTTGTACATGGTGATGGCAAGGTCAGGCTGCTTCACTGTAGAAAACAGCCTGCATGTGTGAAAGGGGAAAGAGGGCTTTTTAAAACACTTCAGGTCTAAAATACTACGCCCAGAGTTTTTCTCCTGCTGTTTTCAAGGTCAGAGATTAACTCAAATGGTGTCATGGTAGTTTGTCTCCCACCAGCTCGACTCTAGCAGACAATGACGTGACAAATTCGTGTAAATCTGGAGATTTGTATTTACCTCTCAGCCTCCTTGAACTTCCCATCTCTCTCCAGCTCCTGAGCTCTGCTAATGTACAGAGCCATAACCTCCTCCTCCGTCATACACTTCACTGCCAGCTTTATAAGACACACATTAAAATAAAATAAAAAAAACAGCCTTAAATATTACATTTCTTATTTAATCCCACATTAGATTCTTAAGTATGTATTCCAGGGAGATTTTCTTTAAAAGGACTCTAGAAAACACAGAATATTTAAAGCTATGCTGTAATGTGTCCGTGCTGACCTTGTGAGCCTCCTCCCAGTGCCCTGCTGCGGTGTACATCTCTATGGCATCTTTAATGTGACCTCCTTTCACAAACAGCTGCTCTGCCACCTACAGGTCAATGAAAAAAATAACAAAACACAGAAAATACAGAACATCACATTAAAAAATTATATATTACTTTACTAATACAGAGCCCATTCTGAGAGTTTAATTCAGGTTATTTTTGCAGCTGAAATTTGAAGATTCCCCCCTAACCTAATCATAAAGTTACAATTTTCAAAATGGGACAGCTTTAAGGATACACTCATTGAATATATGTGTGTGTGCATGCCTGCCAGTGCAAAACAAGCAGATTGTGGGTTCAGCCAAAAAACATGAGTGATATATTACAGTCATCTGTCACAAAGGCAATAATAAAATCTTGCCTAGCTATCTTGGTAAGAAACCGTTTGAGGTTTAGCGAATCAGAGTAATAAAATTTTGTAAGTTAGAACTTTTTGGCTGGCTCTTTTTTTTCTCCAAACCTCTTCAAAGGCCTGTTTAAGGATTAAACTTGGTTTTAGGTGGTTATATTAGAGTGTTAACTGGCCATCCAGAGCCTGTCAGTGACAAAGCAATGGGCACAGAGTAGATCACTTCCAGTGTGGATGCCCCTTTAAGGTTAGGGTATGGAGCTTACTGGTGATGGCTTATTTTAGGGATAAGAGGCTTCAGAGTGCATTAATGTCAATCACAAAGACAGCTGTGTGTGTGAGTCCCCTCCCCCTACACACAGAGTGGAGCAGGCAGCAGTTACTACAGGTGTTTATATGTCTCTCTGTTTTTAATTATTAGTTATTATTAATCACTGGCTCTCTTCCACAGCGTGTCTTTGTCCTGTCTATCTCCCCTCACCTCCAAAGCGGCAGATGGCTTCCCCTCCCTGAGTCTGGTTCGGTAGGAGATTTCTTCCTGTTAAAAGGGAGTTTTTCCTTCCCACTGTCGCCAATGAGCTTGCTCATAGGGGGTCATATGATTGTTGGGGTTTTCTCTGTTTTCTTTGTATTATTCTGGGGTCTTTACCTTACAGTATAAAGCACCTTGAGGCAACTGTTGTTGTGATTTGGTACTATATAAATAAAATTGAATTGCATTAAAAATGCAGGGGGAACATTGGTAACAGAGAAAAACATGTAGCCAAAATATGTGAAACTCTCATCTAAATGACCTACAACTTAGCAGTGCACTTTGTTTAGGTTCTCAGCAAGAGGACCACCAAGTCGGAACCAGACTGGGATAGATGGTGTATGACATGTTTGTATTTATTTTCTTTGCATGTTTTTGTTTATTATATAGTTTTATGTGATCTGTCCAGGGACTGTGGATGTGAATTAGGAGTATAGCTAAAATCTGCAGTGTTTACATCTCATAATTTCTTTTTATACTGCTGTCCATTAACGTGCACTGTCCCTGTTAAATAAAGACAAGACTGGAAACTTAGAATGAATACATCAAACTATAAAAAACTAAACTTAATTTTAATTCATGATATATATTATCATATATTTGTGGAAGACTGCAGAGGCCTTACTCTCGTTGTTCATACCCGAGGCGGTGAGAATAAAAGTGATATATGCAGAGACTTGCATAGAGTTCACCACACTCCAAAGGCTGCTTATTTATCTGCACTAGCTAAGGATATGCAATTAGTGAAATCAAATTCTAATTATACTTATTCTGGTGGTAGACTTTTTCAATGTTGCAGCTCATGAGTTCGGTTGTAAACAAATACTGGTCTAGAAAGGCTCGTGTAGGATTGTGCCATTACATGAAACACATGTAATTACAACAATGTAATATCAGATTTACTGAATAACAGCTTCTCCGAGTTTTTTGTTGTTGTTGTTGTTGTTGTTGTTGTAGTAAACTCTGCTGCTGGTTGCCAGTTTATGTTGTGTCAGGTGATCTGGATCTTAACACACAGTAGAGAGTAAGAGAGTGAATAAAGCAATTAAAATTTTATAGCATTTTAAAAATTATAATATATTATAACATAAAGAGCAGTGTTATTTCTTGCCCAGGTGTGTAACAGTTAATGAAAAAATTAGAAGAGTCAAAGTTCCCGCTACTTTACAGTGAACAGACTTTAGAATGAATCTGTAATAAAAGTCGCTTCAGTACAACAAACGGATGAGCTGGTTGTTTGCTATTCTGATTAAAAAGTGTTTAGTCACTGTTTTTCCAGGATACTCTCTCTATAGCTACAGCAGGTGCGTGCGCTTCATTGTTTATAGCTTTCACTGAATTTCACTTTCCTGCAACAACTACCCCCCAACTTGGAGAGCAAAGAGCTTGTTATCTTAATTACTTTCTGTGAATATGCCCATGGAGCAATCTGACTGAAATAGGCTGCTATTTTCAGAGCCTGGCAGTCTGTGGAGGCCGTTTGGCTCAGCTGAGCTCATCAGAATAAGCACAGCACACTGCGCTTCGCCACCATCATCTCGCTTCCTTTTCTTTGTATTCGTACCAGATTGCTCTCGTTATCGTTTTCTTTTCAACAGTCATGTTTTTTGTGGTATTGGGGCAACTTTTAAAACTATTGTTACAACTACCAAACTTGTCCTTATTGCCAAAGCACCCTGGAGCAAACATGGGTTACATTGTCCACAGAGATTGCAGTAAAGTTAAAACTGGCCACCATGCATGTGTGTGGGTGTGTGTATGTGTCCACATGAGATGAGTGGAAATTAATTGCCAGTGGCAAAATGTCACAGCCTCCTTCGTCCCTCTGGCTGTCTCCACAGTCCTATGAAGAGTTCAGGGAGCAAAACCAAACTTGTGTGCTGACCTAACCACAATGCCAGTTTCCAGCATTTAGCCAAGCCTGTACAGTATTTTTATGAGGTACATATATAACACAAGTGAAAGTGTAACACTGAGTCAGTTCAGAGTATGTGACCAGCACAAGTATTTGAAAATGCAGTTTCCTGTTTACGCAGATTTGAAATGATCTGTAGTGGTGTTTTGCTTTCTTTTTGTTCCACTGTTCACCAGTTTCTTACTTTGCCATCTGTCTACTGCTGTGTAGAGCAGATTTATCTTTTTCAGTTAAAACACCTTCCCAGTGCTATCCCCTGAGCAAAACCTTGTTGAAATGACATTGAAAAGATGACTTTTCCAGACGTCTGAACAATGTTGATATTTGGTTGTAAAGTGAAAGGTGAACTTATTTTCATGTTTCACTTTTTAGCCAACTTTTTCTGGCAGTTCTGCTGTTATCCTAGAGGCGCTCTGGAGGAGATGCCGGGGTTTCAGAGCTGGAGCTTAATGGAGAGCTGTGATGAGGAAATATGAACTGTGTGTTCAGCTATCATCGTGGAGAATGTGAGATTTTTGGAATATCAGATGGGCGAGTTTGCTGGACCGTCTCTTAGTGAATGGAACTCTTAATGTTTCAGCATACCAAGATATTTTGGACAATTTCATGCTCCCAGATTTTTGGGAACAGTTTGGGGATGCCCCCTTCCTGTTTCAACATGACTGTGCACCACTGCACAAATCAAGGTACGTAAGGACATGGATTAGCGAGTTTGGTGTGGAAGAACTTGACTGGCCTGCATGGTTTGCTGTCCTCAACCCAAGAGAACACCTTTGGGATGAATTAGACATGAGACTGTAAACCAGGCCTTCTTGCCAAACATCAGTAAGTGACCTCACAAATATATTTATGGAAGAAAGGTCAAAAATTCCCATAAACACACTTCTAAACTTAATGAAAAGCCTTCCCAGAGGAGGTGAAGCTGTTATAGCTGCAAAGGGTGGGCTGACATCTTATTAAACCCTATGGATTAAGAATGAGATGTGTGAAGGCAGACAAGCAAATACTTTTGCCACTATATTGTATGTCATTTGGATAAGTCACCTTTACACCCTTCTTAATAGCTGCAGCTGAAAAACACATTTGACTCTAATATTTTGTCATAGCAGAATCAAAGCTTTTTAAAAATGGGGTCAAAACATATTAAAAAACACAATTTGTGACAGGTTTTTAAAGAAATATTTTCTCTAATTCAAGCTTTGAATGAACAAATCCTTCAGTAGACAGGGATAAAACTAGAAAACAATTACACATGTAAGTGCTACTGTCTCATATTACGCATAAAAAATAAATTACAACCTCCTCAGTTTATCATTTATATCAGGATAATAATGGTTTATATCAGACATTTTTAAAAAGTTATATTTACATCTGCAGCTCATGTTCATTATACCCTTAAACATTCACACAATTTAATAAAAGTCCAACATATAATCTATTATAGAATTAAAAAGTAAAGTTAAAGTAAATAAATGTGTATTTTTTGATGTCTTCTTTTCACTGATCTGAAAGAAAACATGTTGTGGCTATACCTTCACCTATTTTTATTTTTCATTTAGGTTTTCCTCTTTACCTCCTACCTCACTCCTCCTGTCTCTCACCTCAAAGTCCTGCATGGAGGCGTAGTGTTGAGCTATCTTCACATAGTATTTTCCTGATGATGAGTCCTCCTGTAACTCCAGGATGTGGACTGCTTTCTTCCACTGGCGAGCTGCGATGGCTGCCTCGATCGCTTTAAGAGAACAGCTACATGGAAGACAATATGGACACGTTACTGTGCTTGTGCACACTTAATTGTTCAGATAGCAAGTGTCATCTCTAAAATGCAGATTGTGTTGGTAATACTAGTTGCATTTTTAAACTATTCTGCAGAGAGAGAACTTATAGTTAGCTTATAGCTATCCGAAATAGTGCCTGAAACTTTACTGACTGTATTTAAAAGTGGTATTTTTAACATCTTTGTTTCTGTAGAGACTTGTAGCCAAGTCAAAATTCAGTTTCAGAAGCTTCTTTAAGTTCTTTCTGAGCTCTGACTACCTGTCTTATTTGGGATTTTGGGGCATTGGTATAGCCATATTTAAAAATCTGTCTTCTCATCTCTCCATTATCCTGGTGATGATTTTAAAGAATTGTTGGCCATCAACTGCTGGACTGTTTTTCATGTGTCATCTTTCCGCCTCTCCATCTGTCCTTATCTTTGTCTCTCCAGTCCTCTCCTTCCATCCATCCCTCCTCTACTCTACGTACCCTGCTTCAATGAAGTGGTTGATGGCAGCGTCCATCTGTTTCTGCTGGACGAGGTAGTCTCCCCAGGACTCCTCCAGTTTCACCACCTCAGCGGGGAAGGCTATGCGAGCCAGCTCCACCGCTACAGGAAACAGGAAGGAGAAACTTTCTTACCAGAAAAGTTCCGATTGACTTGATTTAGCTTAAACCTACCATCTAAAATTGTACAAAACATTGTAAAAGTTATCAAATGGTATATACAGTCTAAGCTACACAACTGTTTTACCTTTCCTGAAGGCACCTCCTTTACAGTAGCACTCCAGTGCTCTCTGGTTGTTCCTGATCTTCTCATACAGATCTCCTGCCTGGTCAGAAGAGATGATATACATTTTTCTATTAACTGTCTTTCAACTTAGGGTCATGTGGGGCTGAAGCATATCCCAGCTGTCAATCGACGAGAGATCTGGACAAGATCTGGATAAGTAGCAAATTATAAGTATTTGCTACTTATAATCAGGAGGTTTGAACTCTGTGACTCTGTCAACTGCCGCACCACTATAGAAATAAAATATTTCAAATATTTATATCAGATATTTATATATGTTTCAAAATTTGTCCTTATAGCCAGTGGCATATTGAAACAATTGGTGTGGCTGTCAGTCATTTGTGAGGGGCAGCCAATCAGAAGACAGCTGTCTTAAAGAAAGACAGCTGAAACAGCTTGATTGTGACAGTGTATGAAGTGTGGAGCTATATCACGGCCCATTACAAGATGAATCAGGATTATTTTGAACTCTGAATGACGTAAAGTCTTAACTTTAAAGTCTACTTTAGTAGAGTCCAGTAATGAAAACATGGAATGTCAAATGAAAATAAGGTGTCTTTTGAATTTTGTTTGTGTAACTGTGATTCACAATTATCTCCGTAAAGGCACGCCCTTACTCACGAGACTAAAAAAAAAAAACAAGGTTACACCGAATTTCACAAATTCACATACACAGCTACAGCCCGCGGCCCAAACCACTGCAGCTCACAGCTCAGGGAAAAAGGGGGAAAGAGAGGAAGTGGCGTGGCGCAAATCCCGGACGAGCCCCCATGCAGTGGTTTGGGCCGCAGGCTGTAGCTGTGTGTGTGAATTTGTGAAATTCGGTGTAACCTTGGTTTTTTTTTAATCTCGTGAGTAAGGGCGTGCCTTTACGGAGATAATTGTGAATCACAGTGGAAGCAGGTAGGGGTTCTCTGCCATTTTTGTTTCAACTGTTTTCTCCTGTTTTGTGGCTAGTCAGGGAGCACAGCCAATGTATTTTTGTTTTCTGATAGAGAGATCTCGGTTTGTTTCTAGTTAGAAAGGGGGTGTTTTGTTTGTTGTTTTGGCCTTGGAGACCCTGACAAACAGAGCTTTCCTGTGTTCATTCTTGCTTGATTAGTTCTCTGAAATAAATCATGTTTTAATGACATCTACCTTGTGGCAGTTGAAAATCATTATGCTTTATTTGGTTTTTTTCATGGGGGGGGTTAAACAGCTTTTGTGTATGTGGCATAAAAAGCAACAGCAGGCTTTTGTTCCTCAGCTAACAATGTAAAGTATTTTAATATATAACAGCATTTTAATTATATATGACTTTTACATTAAGACTTTCTGTCATGCAATGGCTAAATGTAAAAATGCTGTAGGGGCAGAAATAACTAGTAGTATTTTTGGCTGCTCAGCTGTATGAAATGAAGAAAATAACACTGTGACATTGTCTCATCTGGTCACAACAGCATGCTCTGAAGCTGTCATCCTGGCCTGGGGTCAGTGAGATGTCAGAGAAGCGTCTGGGTGAGCAAAAACACCCAGGAGCAAGGAGACCAGGAATCCTTTGAACAGATTAGGAACTAGGTGATTTATTATTTAGACTGTGTTTAATGAAGCACTTTTTAATTGTGTGTAATTTTACGCTGGACACTGCACTTCTTCTGATTAATCTGCACCACTGTGGAAACAAAGGGGAGCCTCTGGAGATGAAAAATTAAGCCTTACTGCAGTTCGTCCAGGTGGCAGGGCATCAAACAAAATGTTAGCCTCTATGGATAGTTTCCTTTATAACAACTCCAGGGCCAACAACTTGGATCAACTTTTTTGTAACTCATCCACCTGGATAATTGAGTTATGGGCATTACCATATTGATTGACAGATGTCCCAATCCTAGTCATCATCTCTTAGGTCTCATCCACTACCAGGGGCGGATCTAGAGAAATTTTCTTGAGGGTGGCATGGAAATGAAATGGGGTGGCAAAATTACATATATGGTTAAAATACATCAACATTTTATGTACTGTATAGCCTATATAATAAATAAGTATGTAGTCCAGTAAGTATAAAATCCAGAAAGCTACACAACACGAGCTACACTCATTTCCAAACACAAGTCTAACTTCAGTTTCACACTATTTTTTTTTATTAGAAATAATCAAATTGTTACATGCTTAAATTTACACAAAATGCCATAAATCTGCACTGTCATGAACACTTTTTTCACCAACATCTCAAAAACTATTAAAGATAAAAGGTGAGTGGATGTAATGACATGACCTCTATATTAAACAGTTTAAAGGTAATGTTTGAAAAGTGCATGTCAACTGAAAATGTAATGAAAGAAACAAAACCTTAGATAAAATCCATCAGGAATGCAGTGTTTAACTGACTTAGTACAAGCAATGCCAGTATGATTGTGTTATTATGTATTCTGTGTGTTAATGTGTTGTATTGTTTTTTTAATAGGTTTCCTATTCATTTTCAGTTGTATTAAATACATAAATAAAAAATACAGCAAAACAATAAAACTGGCGTTTCTGACAGTATTCATCTTTGCTGAGGCTCCACATAACTGGACTGGACCACAGCTGTGTACATACAGATGTCACTGTATCTGTAAACTTCAATAATGTGGTCAGGGTCAGGCTATGAATGTTCCAAGAACCGTCCATATTCTTCAGCTTATCTGGGGCCGGGTCGCAGGGGCCTCCTCCCGTTGGGACATGCCCAGAACACCTCACTCAGGAGGCAACCTTTTCAGATGCCCGAACCACCTCAACTGGCTCCTTTCGATGCGAAGGAGCAGCGGCTCTACTCTGAGCCCCTCCCGGATAGCCGAACTTCTCACCCTATCTCTAAGGGAGAGGCCAGCCACCCTTCGGAGGAAGCTGATTTCTGCCGCTTGTATCTTGTTCTTTCGGTCACTACCCACAGCTCGTGACCATAGGTGAGGGTAGGGACGTAGATTGACCAGTAAATTGAGAGCTTCGCTTTTACACTCTCTCTCTCTCTCTCTTCACCACAACAGGCTGGTACAGCGTCCGCATCAC
>VUQG01022361.1:0-10869 GCA_015106755.1 Etia nguti | reverse complement strand
TCATAAACTTTCATGAAGAAAAAGAAAGGATGACCTGTACTTTGGTCAACACAAAAACTGGAATGGGTCAAACTGACCCTTAACATAACAAGAAGGTTAAGAGAAATTGTCCTCGTAAAGATGGCATGCTGTTTAATCAAACTGGGACACTGGTTGTGAGCAAAACCAGCAAAATAAGATTTAATTCTACAGCAATAAGTTGAAGTCAGACATTTAAGACACAGATATTTTTAAATCAGGTCAATGCCCGGCAAAACTAAAATAGTGAGAACATATTTTAAATTATAACTCTGGTGCTGCAGAAGCATAACTGCAAAGGCCCATCTCTGTCCAACTAAACAACATATCAGTTACAGCTATTCTCTTCAGAATTATATTTGTTCAAAAGTGAATTTTTTATGATTTAAATTTGATTTAAATTCATGCTTTTTTTCTTCTTCAGGTAACCGATTAAGTCTTAATGTGTACTTTAATGGTAATCCAAATGACAGGGTATTATTTTGGGAAAGATATACAGTAACTGTAGAATAGGGAAATTTAAGAGTTGCAAAGTTCTATTTTTTTCATTTTGAGCTCCATTTTTATTCATTTGTAATATTTATATAAATGCTGTCTTATTACAAATACATACATACATAACTAAATATCATTCACCGTTCTTGTCCTTGAAAATAATTCTAATAATGACTGAACCAGCAACTGACTAAATTACATATTTGATATCCTGGTCTTTTTGGAAATACTAGGTGGTCCTTGAGTCATGCTTCCTCAGATAAAAGTTAGGAGACAAAACAGCGTGAATAAAAATCTGATGTTCTAGTTGTTAGATTCAAGTAAAACAAATTAGAATAACCTGTCACACTTGAGTTACATATCAAGGGCAGAAAGGGGTAAAAAATGATGAAACATTTTTCCAATACTCACTATACATGAATCGCTTAAAGATGGAGTCACCAATGAAATGTTAAAACAATGCAGTTGTTGACCTCCTTCCTTCAGACAGCTGGACATATCTGCATGCCTGAGGGATGAATCTGATCTCCCTGGTGGTTACAAGAAGTCCTCTCTCAATGGCTGCCATTTCTCAGTGTACTCATTGGTTTTACTGTCAGCTTAAAAGAGCTTAAATCCTGCCAAGACTAAGTAACAGATCTTCAGGCATTTATGAAGTATTTGAAATCTTTCCCCATGTTCTCATTCTGTCCTAATTCAATAAGGCTCCTCTTAAAAGCGAGGTAGGGACTATAGATTCTTCTCTCTCTTACTCTTTCTCTGTCGAAGGGGAGGATCAGACAGTTGCTGGGGTTTCAGAACTAAATTTTCACCTCATTGCTCTAGTCTCTCCATATCGTTTCTGCAAGCTAACACCCTGGTAAGCATCAGATGCTGAAGCAGTCACTCAGAATCCAATGACATCACCTATGCCAAAGAGTCAACTGAGCAGCTCTGGAAGAAAAACTGCTGCTCTTCTCTCATCAGTGGTTATGATGACGTGCACTGGGAAACGCACTGGGCCGCTAGATTGAGCATGGAGATCCGCAGTCTAAAATACTAATACAACAAAATATGTGAGTCAATTAAATTCATAGAAAAAAAGTCATGTTTAAATATGTTTTTCAGCAATGTTTTTTTTTCTTTTCTCTGATTTAATTTAGTTTGGGTAAAGAGTCAGAAGGTCCGCGCTGCAGCCCTCGACTTCTCCAATCAGCATGCTGTCTTTGGGCAAGATAATGAAGTTGTCCCACATGCTTTTTATTTAAAAATATATTTCTATAACTTAATACTGAAAAATCTCAAATGTTTTCCCATCCTCCATTACTGGAGGAGCAGCATCAGTGCTTGAATGAGTTTGAGGTTGTCAAACTTCTTCTGGCATGTCCTAGCTCAGAAGCCTGAAAATGTTCAAACAATTTTGTTCCTGATAATAATGATAATAATAATAAAAAGATTAAACTTGAATTTCAAATATTTTCAGATATGGTCAGCATGATAGAAAAAGTTTTTGAAAGTTTTTGATATTTTCCCTACAAAAATCACATTAATTCACTTTATTTTTATTCCAAGTTTTTCATGTTGTGATCTGTGGCCCACTGTATACATAAAGTCTTGAGCCAGCCCTCACTTTATATTTTGCTTTATGTGCAGTGGTTTATTGAAATGTAATAAAATGATCTGAAATAAAGTATATGAGGCAAAAACAATTTTTCTACAATTCTATCAAGCTTCTAAGTCAATATTTGGTCTGACCACCTTTATTCTTTAACCTGAGCTCTTTTCGTTAGCTTTCTTGCAATTTCTCGAAGTAGTCCTGAGAAGTAGTTCTCCAGGCTTCTTTAGAACATTCCAAAGCCCTTCTTTGTATGCTGACTGCTTTTTGTATGTTATGTCTGCCACTTCCTCAAAATTGTTTAGTGCACACAGCACATTATATGAAGTTTTCATCTAATAGCTTGTTGGGAATTGCCTCGTTTGGGCAATATATATGTGTGTGTATATATATATATATATGAAATATCAGACAGATATACATTGAAAATGATTTATTATAATAGATAGTGACATTATGTCAAATGTAAGAACTCATTTTTTGCAGTGCTCATTATTTTAAGACAATATTTGCAATCCTTTTGCAATATTTGCAAGTCAGTTTAAATTATGATTACAGTCTTATCCTCACTTTTTGAAATATTTGATGATGCGAAGGCTATTAGGCTGAAATGTCTTTTTCAGTGACTGTAGTCTTTGTGATAGTGAGTCTCAGCAATAATCCCCACTATGAGAGACATCCAGAGGAATATCTACAAAATACCAGAAACCTCACTGACCTTTGCTGACACCTTCTATTGACCCTGGTTTGACTGTAGAGTCAAGTTCCCAGGCTTTCCAACTGAAGCCCAGGTCCATAACACACATTCTCTTATCCATTTCTGCCTTTCATCTCGCTCTCCTTCCCCCCATTAAATAGCCTTCGCCATCATATTTACAGAGGCTTACAGAACAGGACCAGGGCACATGGCTGCTGCTCTTTGGATACCCAGTCTGTCTGCCACTTATCTGAGGGATTACTGAGGTGAGGGCCAGCTACCGCAGATTAGAGACAAAGGCCAAATTAAAACAGGGTCTATCAACAAACACCAGGACAAGATGACAGCGAGGTGATCCAATTACACTGATAACCCAACAATCCCTCGCATGCTGCAGAAGGTGCTGGTACAAAAAGAGGTAAACAGATATACTCACACAGTGGCACATGTCGATACAGATGCGTATGCATGCATGTGGACAAATTAGCTAGTGCCAATGAATGGATAAACTGAGCTGCTGTGCCACACAGATGTGGAAAATTGCAACAGGTTTCCCATTATGCACTGAAATGTCCCTTACCGTAGAAAAAAAGAGGGCATAGAATGTGTAACATTCCCTTCAAGTTTTTAATACCGTGTTTTGACAAGGGGGGGAGGTTTTGCTGGAGATAAAGTTGGATTTGTTAGGGTGCGACATATACTGGATATAAGTTTAGACCTTTCTCAGTGAGAATGCACATTGAAGACCATAAATTATATGAACAGAAATGAAAAGGCGCACATTTGCAATTTAGTGACAGGTGGGCATCTGCTTAAGATTAAAAGTGACAGTTCCAGACAATGACTAGTAATTGTTTCCATTATAACCTTTTCAGTGTTAATAGATCAAGTTAATTTTTTGTCATCTTTTCTAGTAAACCTAGCTTCAGAGTTGGACACTTATACGAGAAGCAGGACCCTCACAATCATTTCATTTTCAGTAAGGAGGTAGGATTTTCAAGCTCAGGATCTCTACCAGAGGTCCTGAAAAGTAGCTTTGCTATTCCTAGGACTGTGGTCTTTTAGACAGAGACCTCAGATGCTATTGCTGGAGCTGTTCAGTTGGGGGTCACTGCCCAAAGTGCTCTGTTTACCATGGGGACCATTGTTGCCTTCACCTCCCACAACTTCTCGAGCTCCTCGCTTAGCATTTATATTTCTCAAGCTTCTCGAGTTCCTTCTACCCGATGTTGCTGTCACTTGGTATAGCTACATCTATCACTCTTATGCTTGTCCACCAAGTCCCACAGGATCTTAGCTTGGTCTTTCACAACCACCCTGCAGGGTTTATCACATTTTGACCTCAGGACTTCCACTCCATGCTCGGCACACATGTTCCTGTATACTATATGCCAGCCACTTGGCTTTATCCAGCCATTGGTAGAGTTTCTCAGTATTAGCCACTTCTTCTATCTGCTGGTGGGACATGTCATGTAGGGAACTGTCCTTCCATGATGGTTCCCTTTCTTGCTTTTCCTCATATACCCATGTTTCTTTGATGTTTTATCCTGGATAGTGATTATGATACCAACTAGTCATCAGCCACCTGTCTTCCACTTAGCGTACAAACTCAAGGTGTTGGATATGGGGTGAAACCCTCCATGTATGGTAAGGAGCTTCCTTGTCTTGATGCCAGTGGCTTCTCCGCCTTTGGCCATCTGACTATTCCAGCATGGTATCTAACGACCGGCAGGACATAGGTCTTTATTGCCCAGGTCTTGTTCTTCCCATTCAGCTGACTTCTCAGGACTTGCCTTACGTAGTTCGTGGTTCCGGCTTTCCTAATGGCCTCTTTATGGTTTCCATTTGCCTGTGGGATTCCCAGGTATTTGTAGCTGTTCTCATTGTCTGCAATGTTGCCTTCTGACAATCATCTCAGTTTCTGACTACCTTCCCTTTCTTTGTTGTCATCCGACTTGTCATGGCCCTGAGTCTGTTGACTCAGGGCTTTTGTATTAATGATTATTATCTTGTGTTCTGGTTGTTTTGGTTATGTATTCTGTTAAGGTTTTCCTAGTTTGTGCTCCCTCTGTTTAGTGTCGAGTCATCCCTGCCCATGTGTACCCTCTGTTCGCTGTCTGTGTATATTTTCTCTTTTACTTTGAAGGTCTGTGTCTCTTGTCTCGTCATGTCAATTAGGATCAGCTGTGCCTCCCTCCTGTTTTGCCATTCCTCGTTCCCCTCCATCTGTATATATAGTGTGTATTTGCCTGTGCTCGTTGTCGGTTTGTCTGTGTTAGTTGGTGTTTCTCCACGTCTCTCTGCCCTCATCCCGTGTCTCTCCCTGCATGTTGCGTGTTCCAGGTTTGTTCATTAGTTTTCCCCAGTTCAGGTCATTTCTAAGTGCTGTCCTTACCACCCTCGCTTTTGTTTGTATATCACTCGTTGTTAATAAAATGCTCACTCGCATCAAGCCAGTGCCTGCATTTTGGGTCCTTTACTCTCACACACCACACGACTACACCTCTCCAGTTGAAATAACATTCAGATGTCACTGCTGTCGAGCCCAGTGGTATGCATCAGTGAATCGGTGTCTTGTTCACTCCTGACATACAACTTGATGTCATCCATGTAGAGGAGGTGGCTGATGACTGCCCGTTGCTGTAATCAGTATTTGTAGCTAGTCTTGTTAATGATCTCACTGAGGGGGTTCAGGCCTATGCAGAACAGCAGTGGGGACAGAGCATCTCCTAGGTAAATCCCCCACTTGATGGCAACTTGTGCAGTTAGCTTGAAGTTGGCTTGTAGTGTTTGCCACACCACCACTGAATGCCTGATGAAGTCTGTTATGGTCCTTTTGATTTTCTACAGTTCTAGGCATTCCAGGATCCATGCATGGGGCACTGAATCATAGGCTTTATTGTATTAGTCCAGGCAGTGCACAGGTTGGTCAGTCTGTTCTGACAGTCTCCAGTGACATCTCTATCTACCAGTGGCTGGTGTTTTGCCCCTGTTGTGTTCCTACCAATTCTTTGAGCCATGACTCAACACATGGCTCATGTGCCTGTTCATCTAGCTGCTACAATGCCTGACAGGAGCTTCCATGTTATGCTGATGAAGGTTATTAGTCAGTAGTTGGACGGGACTGGTTAGTTGCAGCTTGCAGCTTCTCAGTTCAACTGCTGGATTATGGTTGCATTTGTGGCTCTATGGATCTATCTATACTGGCTGCACTGTGGTTATGCTTTAATGCTCCACTAATGCATTAAAGCATAATCACAGCCACAAGCACTGTGCAACCTTTTCCTCTAATGTGTGACTTCTCTATTGTGTGCCTTCCTTATGTTTGCAAATTATCCTCTTGTTTGTATGTATGTTTGTATGTAGCTTTTATGTTTGTATATATGTTTTTTTAGATACATGTACCATGACAATAAAGGGCTATTCTATTCTATTCTATTTCGGCTATTAACATTAGCCAAGATAGTATTAACTATGACAAAAAGAATATCATTTAGTTATTGCCTCACCTATTTATATGTCAGAGGCAAAATCATAATTAAAACACAGTCACAATGACAGAAACAGCTCTGCTATGCCTCAATTTAACATCACTACTCTACTGGGCCACAATAAAACAGACCTGAACTTTTGAAGTCACACTTAAGGGTGAAATGCACTTATACTGTGATTACAGACAATCTATCACAATAACACAGGTCAGCCTTAATAGGGAACACAAGTTTCATTATGAGCTGATGTAAAATATTTTTGTTGTAAAATTTTAGTTCATGATGTATATTGCCTAAATTATTACAAAATACAATATATGTAATAATTGTCTACAGTGTCACAAGATCTTGTGAAAAGAAGAAAAACGTTCCCACCATGACATTTTTGACCACTTTGAGTACCGTCAGTGTTTGTTGGTTTTTTACTTAAGCAGTCATTCAGATTTGATGGAATGATTTTTGTACCCCCCTAACAATTAGAACAATTAGTGAGCATAAATTGAAGAATGCAGATTTCAAGCTACCATGTTTGTGTCTAGATTTTGTGTAAATTATTTGCTATGCAAAGTGAAGGATTTGGGGCATGCAACCTATGCAGACATGCTCACATTCAGTTCTCAAGAAAACAAAAAGAAAAAAAAACAGGGCGTAACCCAACAGTGAGAAAATATGACCCCTCTGTGTCTCATTTCAACAGGCATCCTTTTACAGCATTGGTCTTCTAAAGATGTTTGTCATTTATTGGGGTGCAATTTTGACACCAATTGTATCGAGGTACCAATGCCAAAGACAACATCTGTAAGACAATAGGAACATTGTATAAAACAATCCTGGGATAAGAATGTGTTGTTCTAAAGAAAAAGCTAAACCATAGCAAGGGTATGCTCTGAACAGGATGGCTTAATTAAGACCACCACTTTTACTACAACCTGTTCTGTTCTTCATTAGACTTAAAATGGAATTGAAATATTTACACAAACATCCAGAATTCTCTCACATGCAGTGTACATGAAGTTCTTCACAACACTCGAATTTCACACAGACACACACACAAAGACCTACCAGGATCAACTAACTTGTTTGTTTTTCCTTTTGCACTGCTTTTTTTCATAGCTGCCAAAACACACACAACAACACTTCAAGGACCTTTTATTTGTCTGCAGAAGTTATCGGTTCAGGAATGTTGTTTGTGATACAGCTCTTACTTTAAGACTTTTTTCCCATAATGAGTTGGACCCCTGAGCCCCTGAAATAACCACTGAAATAACATCCTCAAGAAATCAAACAGTGGTTCTGCTTTGATGGAATTTCACCATTTCAGTGTACAATCACATGACTCTAGAGGATTCACTTTCAGTCACTGAAGGTATGTTAACAGCATACTGAAAAACTGACACACAAAGCTATATCTATCAGCACAAAGAAAGGGTTCATGGAGGCTAAAAAACAAATGAGATAAGATGACGACAAGATCATCAATGATGATAGAATGGAAACTAAAAATAGTGTAAGGTGAGATAGTAGATAATACAGTGTCAAATAAGCAAATGACAGTAATTTATAACAAGGAACTTCTTAAACATGAAAAAAAAATTGCTTTTTTGTGCACTGTAATGACAGTGTCATATATTTGACACAAGCTCTAATGGAAAAGCTACAATCCAGGAACTTGCGAGTGAGTGACAAGAAAGTATGAGCTCACTGTGGCCCTAACACTGCCCTCAGCGCCTGCAGCAGACAGCCGCTAACCTCAGACTCTCCTCTCGTCCAATCGTGCACGAGCTCATTACTGCCGCAGCCTCATTGTGTTAATTGAAGCCACGCTAACTACACCATTCCTCCTGCTCTATAAAAGCAGAAGACTCGTCACCCTCTTTGGCCGCTTCTCCCTCCAGCTACACAGGTAATTGAATTTCGGCAGGTCTCTCAGTAAGCTGGCTTGTTTTAATAACTTCACTAGATTATGTTTAATAAGTGTGCCTTAAACGCTTTTTTCGTCAGGCCAGGGAGGATGAGGAGGGTCAAATGTGATAATAGAAATGAGGAAAAGGGCCATTTTCCTGGCACTGCTCTAGGGATAGATGTAATCACTGCAGCCTATCACCTTGTCTGAGCAGTGTTAGGTTCAACTGTGGGCCATGGCGCTGAAGTTAAGGGAGATATGCTCCAATTCACAGATGATGTTACAGAAGGGGAAAAAGGAACAAAATCATACTAATTCCACAAGCTTTCCTTTTCTGTACATCATACGTTTGTCATGTCTTCAGTCTCCATGGTAAATATCCTGCTAGGAATTTTTATTAAAACACAAATAACTAGGGAATAGTATGAGGAGGCTCTGAAATTAGAGCTAGAAGAAGAAGCCAGAGTGTTCCAACTTTCCAGCCAACTTTCGTAAAATCCACCGTGTTTTTTTTTTGTTTTTTTTGTTTTGTTTTTACATAATCTTCTTGACAGTCAACAAATAGTATCTTTTTAACACCTACCTCTCAGCTACTGTCTGACTTTTTTTTCTATCTACTGAAATTCAGAAAAATGTCAAAATATCTTTTCTGGAATACAGTACCTGTAGATCAAAATATTTTATTCACACCCAATAATAATAGTAGAAATTAGAAGAAAAAGAAAGAGAACACTGCAATCATTACTTTTATTCTGAGGGTGTCACAAATCTATCCAAATATTTATGGCATATTTAAACCAGAACAAAAATCTTCATAATGTTCCAATTTTCCAGCCAACTTTCAAAAAATCTGCCCTTTTTTTTTTTTTTACATAATCTTCTTGACAGTCAAAATGTATCTCTTTAACACCTACTAATTCTAACTAATTCTTGTTTCCTGGCTTTGCATTTAGTAGTAGGTAAAAGTAGTGAACTGACTGGAGCTTATTTCACTCACTTTTCTGAGTGCGCGTCGTCCCACATGTGTCTTAAATGCATGTGCAGTGGAGCACCCCAGAGACAGTGAGACTGTGAAATAATGTTAGTTAAGTTGATGTCAAAACAGTATGTCCAAAAAAACATCAAAAAAATCAAAACCTTGGCGGACCATTTCAGTGGTGTAAACTTACTAATTCTGAGAGATCAAAATTCATTACAGGTAATTCGCATTCAAGTTAAACAGGAGATGAAAGGGAACACAACAAGTATCGTTTAACTTTTGAAGAATTTTTTTTAACGTAGAATTCAGAATTTGTTCAATTTTTTGAGAAGAGCATATTAATTGAAATTAATTCATAAACAAATGTTTTTAATTCATCAAAATTCTCTCTCAGCTCATCTTCTTTAGTCTACCAGGGGTTTCTCTGGCTATGATTGTCTTGACTAGCTCTGTGCATTTTAAGATCATCTGAGCATTCAGGGGTTTAAAGGTCAGACTGGGGTCAAGTCTTATCATTCTTGGTGATGGTTTGAATTTACTGCCAGCCACGTGTTAGCTTCAGCAGCTTGGTGAGGCTAAGCTGTAGTGAAAGGCACGACAAAGAGACACACAAATGTGTCAAAGGTTACACCACTGAACAAATAAGAGATAAGGGAGCAAAAACATGAAGGTGTCCTGTGTCGAGTTGGTTCTAACTATAATGTGTCAAAAATGAGAGACTGATCAAAAGTTGACTGCTTGTTTTTTTCCAAGACACAGTAACAACGAGTAACATGTGAGTAGAGGGACACAAATAAAGACCGAAGTTCAGACAGTGAAACAGAACGGGAGAGACAAATTTGTACTTCAGGAACTAGATGTTGGTAAAGAGGTTGAGACAGGCTGCAGACAGAGATGCATAGGGAATGTAAGTAAGCTGATCAGCAGTTAGAAAGGCCATTTGAGCCACACCAGCAGCATCACCACTGTCACACAGAAGCATATTTGCATAATATTGTGTGTTGTCAGTAGAGTGATGGCTAGTGCAGCTAGCTATCTGTAGGAGCAGGATATACATGTTAACCTGATTGAGTGTGTGTGTGTGTGTGGTTGTGTGTCTATTCTGGCCATCTCCCATCACCCTCACTGGACAGGTGGCATCCCCTAGCCCTGTGATTAGCATGTCACTGTCTTCACATGTTGATGGGAGCGCTACTGCAGGCATCTACATTCATATATAAATGTAAATTCAAAACCCTCCCCCTCCCGTCACCTTCACACACCTGCACCATTTCAACTCTGACAGTTCAGGATTAATTTGGTTGCTTCCCATCTGTGGAGATGGTGGCAGAACGGGCACCGGGATTGCCTCGGACACCAGCAAACAATCACGACATGCTTCAAATCGTCAACAGGGATGGTGGAGCCAGGGGAGGAAATGACAGCCACAGAATGTCCCAATCAAGAAAACTTTGTATGAAAGCCATCTAAGAAACTTTTGACCCCTTATTTCGTCTTTCATATTCTAATGATGTGTTTCTGCAGATGAGTCCTCATCAGGACTCAGACAAAATGACAGGCTTCATCAGATTCTAGGAGTGTCCACGCTGTCAATCCAAAACCAGTGATTTAGAAGGGTTTGGAAACATACTTTTTTAAACTCTTTTTTTGTCTTCCTGAAACTAGAAGGTTCCAACTAAAGTCTACATCCTT
>VUQG01022360.1:0-15269 GCA_015106755.1 Etia nguti | reverse complement strand
CATGCGCGCGTGTGTCTGTATATGTGTGTGTGTGTGTGTGTGTGTGTGTGTGTGTGTGTGTGTGTGTGTGTGTGTGTGTTGATTTGGAGTACTGGCAGGCTTGTCATGGTGTCTGGACTTGTAAAAACTGGGTTCTTTGAGAAATAGGTCCAATTTGATTATCCCAATGTAGCCACCTAGTGTGGGAAGAGACCTAAGAAGAAGTGGCATGTTTCTGATGGTATTGTATTATGTAGACAAACACATAAAACCTTTCTTTTTTTGTTTTTAGTTGCAGCAGCTGCAAGGGAAGCTGCAGTGTGTCATCTCTGAAATCCAAGATAAGTCAGTGAATGGGAAAGATGTGTATGGCATCAGGACAGCTTTACATTGTTGCCAGAGTTCAGCACCAATGTAGTGTGCCAGTCACTGGTGTCCAATCACAACTGCTAATGCTGTCTATGTTTAACTGTAAAGAGAGCTCCATCCCTTTGCCTAACCTGAAACACATCATACGTGAATTGTCAGTTAGGTTGTTACCTCTTTAATTGTTATGTGCAGATATTATAGAGAGAAAGGAGAAAGTGAAACAAAGGTATTGGATTACTGGACTATCCTTTTCTGGCTATCTTTACCCACAAACACATGGGACTGAATAACAGGTGAACAGCAAAAAAATTATTGCAGTAACACACAAAATGACTGCTTTTGGTTAAATCTGTGTCTTCTTCTCATGTGCTGGATTTGACTAAAACTCTGAATTTTGACTGTGTTAACATTCAGATGGCACTGATGGTGAAGCTAGAGTTTCTAACAGACGTGTGCAGCCCACTCTTTATTGGCTTTTATTAGATAAGAAGCTTTTTTCATTCTTTCCACAATTAAAGTCACTTTCTGCAGATGTGGCATCCAAACCACAAGTTAAAATAGATTCACGTGTTGGTTTGAGATCGTGCTGGTATGGTTTTCTAACAGTATATTGCAGCCTACAAATTGGTTGTACTTTAATGTGCACCTCAAAATAACTCCGAAGACAATGAACTAAACTGCTATAATTAAGGAAACTACAACTTCCCATTTCTTTATGACTTTAGCTTCTTTTGAAAATACATATTACATTGCTCTCAGTTTAATTTGTGCTTATTTTGTCCTTTATGGTTTCTGCTTTCTATCTTATTATGCTTATGTAAATGGATTTGTTTGCTTTCTTATATGTATTGTCATGGGCCGAGGTTGAAAACTTTACAGCCACGATTATTACCCTGTCTCCAAGAAAAGCGAGTGGTAGGACTGTCAAAGATTGCATAATCAGATCATCTGAGGATCAGCTAATCTAAAGCTGCCAGGGTCGTTTCCCCCTTAACTCAGCCAGAAGACATTAGCGTTATTAGCAAGTGGCATCCTGAGCTAAGGATTTGTGCAGAAGACTCTCTTTTTCTTTTACACACACACAAACACCCACACACACACACGTACTCTGATTTTCCCACATGCTCCACAGATCCAGCCACCAGTTGCTGAACACTCTCCTGAAGCGCTGGCTGTGTGCGCGCGACCCTCCACAGACGATATCAGTTTAATTGACAGTGACTGGAAATATGCAGCATCATTGAGCCCCGACCTGTGTGACTAACAGGGTTAGGGCCTCCCCCCTTTGAGAACGACCCCTCCTACGGAACCATCAGTGATATTCAATTTCTGCTAAAGCTCCCTTTGAGGGGCCCCAGGGGCCCGATTTGATTAACATATTTTATGGTGAGCCCTTGGATGTAGCTGGGAGCGCTTCAGGCCCTGTATTAATAATAGTCAGAGCCCATTATGGCTGACTATGTGACGACAGTGACACTGAAACCTGACAGTGGTTTATGAGCGCCTCTGTAGTGAGATCAAAATAGAAAGAGAAGTGACTGGTTTTCGGCAGCGAGTCCTGATTTTTGTGAGGCCTCCGTGTGGTTTCGCAGCTTCACTGACCGCCAGACCATGCCAGCTTGAGGCTAATCAGAAGTGATTCATGCAAGCGAGTCACAATGCTGCAGTGGATTGAATTTGTTTCATCTACGGTTCTCTCCATCACTTATCAGCGGAATGAACCGTTCTGCTAATAAATGGAGGGCAGACAATAGACGCTGTTTGTAAGGGCACTTTTCCCACAGTCCTATCTGTCATGAAAATGGACACACACTGACACAAGGACAAAGCAACAGACGCACACTCGAACCCGACTTCCGAGAGAGTCTACAGTAAGGACATTCCTACGCTCCACACGCCTCGATCATTGTCTGCCGCAGCCGTGCAGCAAACAAAAGAGGCGTCCTCTCTGCCTCCTCTGCCTCAATGACACAGAGCAGTAAAATGTAGCCATGTTACCCCATAAATGAGACTCCGCTCCCCTCAGTTTTTATAGCTGTTTGATGGAATCTATCTGTATGAGGAGCCCTATTCACTGTCTCCTGTTAACCCCCCCCTTCAAAGTTCTTCAATAAATGTTTCCACGACTCAGTTTATTTCAATAGACAGGGCCCCTGTAAATCAGTGCTTTTGTTAAAAAAAAACAAAAAAAAAACCTCTCCAATATCATTCAGCAGCAGTGACTCGTGTGATGCTCGTGCTGAAACTGTAAGACCTATAGAAACCTACAAGACAGACACACAAGAAGCTTATGAAAGGGCGCTGCATAGGTTCTCATATACGAGGCAGTCATTGAGAAATTGGCAAAAGCTTAAGTTTCGCCCTGGGACTGTAATGGTTGAAAGAATGCAAAGCCCATGACAAAAGCGGCTATGAGGAGAAACGGAGAACAGGTGGTCATCGCTGTGTCCCACAGCCTCAGTTTGCAGACATGAAATCACCCAAGGGGTTTAGATTTCAGTGATAAAGACCCCAAGGTTTGTTTGCTCTTTATGTCTGCAAAGATGTGTGAAAAGATGCCAGACCTCTAACCCCTTTTTCAGAGTCTCCCACCAGCCTTCGGCAGGGAATAAGAGGTTAACAATTCCAGTGAGCAGGAAATCATCCGTTGGCGCTCATTTGGGAAGGACAGATTGGATATGTGGGTGGACGAGACCTTGACTTCTGTTCTTGTTAGTATCTGTAGTGCTTCTGGAGATCTGAAGGCTGTGCTTGGGAGGAAATGAATAAACAATCAAACACGGTGTTGTGTAGTTGAATGGGAGGCAGGCAGCACAAGAAAAGATGAGATGAAATGAAATTTTATCTTAATCATCAGCTTGAAAGATTCATTCTGTGACCAGGCAGTGAGATAGCTACCATGCAAGTGCAGACTGCTGGACTGAAATTATCCTACTTTTTGTTTATTGATCATGTCTATGTTGTGAAGGCATACATTTTTTTAATGTGAATATTTTTTTCCGGTTGATGTTGATGATTTTGTGGGCCTGTAAAAAACTAAATACACCCTTACTACTTTCATAGTAATAAAGAGGATAACTGTTGGTCAGCAAGCATGACCACCTCTGTAAAAGCAGTTTTAGCATGTTGCTGGTCTGGAGCCTTCAGGTGTGCTTTTTTAACACAATGCCACAATCTTCTCAGAATTGGACGTCCCAGAAAATCCACCCTGAGGTTAGAGCTACATCTCATACTCTACAGGCCTCAGTTGGATGTTATATATATACATATACACATATATATTATATATATATTTAACTATGTATACCAAATGTCAGGCCTTCTGTCTGACATCTAAAGCTTGGCTCATGCAACACGACACACCAAGCACAGCAGCAAATTTACAAAAGTGTAAGTGAAAAAGAAAAGAATGAAGGTGCTGCAATGGCCCAGTCAACGTGTGGACCTCAACCTGATTTCACAATTAGCTAGGATTTAAAAACTCCTGCACTCTGAGCTTGGCATTCATATATTACCGTAGTACATGTTTATATTATAGATCAAATGCAGCTGAACAAGTTCTACTTTATGTACACACATTTTCCAGATAATGAAAATAGGTTTAAAAGCACTTTTACCCTACAGGAGTGGTAATGTTGGTGCTCCGCAGTGAGCAAAAAAAGAACAACAGTGAAACGGATGAAGAGAATGAATGAAATAGCAATTAGACTGTAATACCTGCATACACAGGCTGAGACGAGCCGCCGGGGGGGCTGGGTGGCATGCAGTGTTTAACTAACTGTGTGTGTGTGTTTGCGTGTGTAACCATGTGTGTCCTCTCTTTATCTATCCCCATCTCTGAGTCTCTCTGTGTGTAGGTGTGTGTGTGGTTTAGGGTTGTTGTAACCATAGGAGCGTGATGACAGATGAGCAGAGGGAAGGGCAGGCAGCAGGCAGACCTTCAGGTGTGTGATAAAGTTCAGGATGCAGCGAGGCACATTTGAATTTTATGGAAGTGGGTGGTGTGTGTGTGTGTGTTTGAGAGAGAGTGAAGGAGTTCTGCTTGGGTGAGCTTGAAGAATGCCCATGTGGATCCTGGCAGAGAAAAGAAGGAGCTCCTTTCATCACGTGCATCTCAGTGCCTCAAGCCCCACCCCAGTTTTCACTGCTTCATCTTCCAGTGACCCTGCAACCCCACCCCCACTTCTCCTCTGCTATTCCTCCATCATGAAATCAGGAAGCTTTTTTCTTTTTTTAAAGAAATCATATGCATGCCTTTCAGCTTATTCACAATCCCCCTCATCCAGCTTTTCTTTTTTCTTTTACCTCCTTACCTCTAGCCGTCTCTCCCTCCCTCCCTGCTTCCCTCTCTCCTTCCCTCTGCTTTGTGGCGTGGGAGCTGTCAGTGGCATTTGCTCTGACACACACTCAGGGCTCCCACAGCAAGCAGGTCCCTTTGCTTTAAAGGGCAGCAGCTAATTAGCTATAATGGCTTCCATTTTGTCCTGGCCTTGCGTCATGCCTTTGATGCCGTGATTGGGAGCGCCCAGGAGGGAATACCAGGCAATTTTCCATGTCTGATTTGTGTGAAGAAGGGGGGGTGAATGTGATAACAATGATGTCAGGGCAAGAGAGAAACCATGTTAGTGGTTTTTCCACTGAGTGATATGGACTTTGTCCATGTATCCTGGAAGTAGGTAATTACTTCACATGCAGTGATTGCGGGTTTGCTTCCCTCTGTCTTCCGTGTAAGTTTGAAGAAACTGTGAGACTGGAAATGCTGCTTCAGTGTGATTTTCAGTTATGTTAGTTTCAATTTCTCCCCTTTTTTTTAGAACCTCTTTGTTAAACAAACAAACAAACTTGGAGACACGACTAGAAGAGTCCCAAAGCAGCAGTACATCAACATATCGATGAAATTATGGAAACAAATACTGATATTTTTATTTTTAAAAATAAATATTTATTTTAATTATTTTAATAAATATATGTGACTCCTCCTGGTGAGGGTAAAGTGATATGTAGAGCTTAGTATATATTGTTTTTAATTTTTAGGTGTAGTTTTTAAAAATCTTTCAGTGACATAGACATGTTGACCAAAGACGTCTCACAATGTATCGAGTATTGGAGAATCACTAGTTATAATCGTCGTATCGTGATAGTATTCATTAGTTACTCTTTGATTCTCATTCCCTAATCCTCACTACCCTCTGTAACCTCCACTTAAACCCTGAAACTGTCCCTTGCTGTCACTCCCCCCTGCTTCCTCATTTCACCATGGATCAGGTTGACTGGTGAACTATAGAGGCAGAACTCTTTGAACCGTCTGAATACACACAGAAAAAGACAGACATAAACACAAGCCACTGAGGCGCAAATGGTGCTTGAAGCCCAACACAGTTCAGCTCTCCTCGAGAGCGAGAGCAAGACAGGGAAGACGAGGGGGAACGAGGGAAGAGGAGGTGGGCAGCGTCACACTTCTTCCCCCCCTCACCTCCCACCCTCTGCATCTCTGAAATAGGTTTATCTCTGCCAGAGAGGTGTCTCTTTGTGTTGCCACGCCGGGGGCTGAAGAAAGAGAGGATGCAGGCAGCCCGGGTGGAAAGACAAGGACAGGCAGAGTGAGAGAAAAACCATGATAGAGGATGGAGGGTGGAGGGGGATGTGTGAGCCTTCCCTGGGATGGGACCACCTGCATCGTCTCCTTTGCTGGGAGATTATGCGGGCACACAAAGCTGTGCTAGGAGGAGGGCAGGGGCACTGGGGGAGCCCTGCATCAAGAGAGTGAGCACCGTGGAAAGTGGAGGTGGCGTGTGTGCCAGGGGTCTGCCACATACTGTACCACCTCCCCAAAACCTCCTTCCATGGCCTCTTGTCTCTCGAGATACCTCCATTTCCCCTCCTTGTCCTCCTTCTGCCCATTTCACTTGTCTCCCATATAGCAGATAACACTTAAACAGTGTCACATGCAGTTTTTTTCCTTTTAGAGTTATCTCATTTAAACGCTTATTTGGAAATTTTCAGATTTTGCAATATAAATACGTTTTCCATCACTGTAGTTAACCAGTTATCTGTCTTATCTTTAAATTTCTGTATTTGCTGTTGGCTGTTCGCATGGATATTTTCATATCTATGTCTTCATAAATGTCTCAAGAGTCGGACTACACAACTGTGTCGTCACTATTCATTTTGAGGTTACTTTTATTTATTAATCTGTAGTGAACCTTTTCAGACTCTGAGTGTATTCTGTATGGTTTGTTTTTTTTATATATAAAATTTCCTACTATGCCTATGAGATAATAGACATACAATACTAAAACTCAGATTAGAAAACTTTTAGTTTTGTAAACTTAATGTCGGTGTTAAATTAACTGGATTACCTTTGTCATGTTTACAACAACAAGGAAACTGCACTGTCGGCAGAACATTTAAGTTTGGTCTCTCCTGCTGGCTTTGTGAGATTTGTCTTTCAATCTCTTTCCTCAAAGAAGTGCAATTCATCCATCACTGTACTTTCAGCTCAGTGAAGTTGATACATTAACATGGTTAAACTACCTCAGTCCCCCACTGCCATGGATGGTCCCTCATGTGAGTTCAGGTCCCTAGGGTGGACATGGGTTAGGTGATTGGTCACTCTCCATTGTTTCACGCACTGTCATTGGTTAAGATTAATAGCTGTCTCTGGTTAATTATTCCAGGCCTGGGTATTGGTCTGGTGATGAACCTCAACTAACCCCCAACTCCTCCATCAGTGTACAATGACTTCATTTGGACTATCCTATTCACTGAAGATCGCCCTTAAATCTAACAATCACCAAAGTTCTTTTGTCTTTTTGCTGATGCAGGCTATTAGTGGAACAACAACAGCATCATGGGCCGGGTCTGGGTCACGCCAGTTGTGACAAAGCTATTCTGTAAAAGTCTGCCTGTTGTCTTGTCGTCCTTCTTTACACTTCTAAGAGTACTCCAAGGTAGCTGCCGACCTCAGCAAACTCTCAGCCCAAGGTGAAGAAAGGAGCAAAAGAACAGAGGCGGACCGACCACAGAGGCAACCTGTGCTTCTCAAGGTCTGCCTGAATGGGGGGTTTAGGTATTCATTGTGATCCGTGCTTTCACCCACTTGCTATTCTTCAGAGTGCTGTTGGAGCCCTGGCTTGGCGTGGGTTTAAGCTTGCATCTTTCCCAGCAAGAGCTCTACTAGCCACACTGACGTTCTACTCATATGGCAGTAGCTTTGTATGCAGCACTGGGGGAACTGAGGACTGGCATCCTGCCGCTCGCTATCCCTTTGTCCCGTTCGAAGGTGCCGCTGCCCGGATTATAGCCATCTACAATAGGGGTGACCCCCCAAAAATCGGCCCCCTTCACTCTTTGGATTTGTGTCTGTAGAAACAAAATGATTGGTACCACTCTGGTTAGGGTTATTTACGTGTTTGAAAGCATTACATGTAAAACAAACATTTTAATATCTAGACCATTTTAGAGAAGGTAATTGGTGGTTAAATAATCCTGTTCCAGAAAGGATTAACATCGAATTCAACTGGTTTTAATTAGAAACCAGGTTACACAACAATTATAGGCTATTAGGAGATCATGCATGTGCAGTTGTGTTTGTTCTTGTAATGATTAGCACTTGTATGTTAGGTGTTTTGGTAATATGAATGGGTCTGTGCTCATCTATGTGAGTGTAAATGAACTCACACCCTCATGTACAGATGTGAGACTCCCCAAGAGCCAGATCTCAAAGAAATGTAAGACAGCTCTTTACTATTAGGTCAATCTTTGTATTTCTCTGGCAAAAACTAAGACTCGGCCAAGTAAAACCTAAAATGATACACACCTTGATACAGAGTTACTCAGTGGCAGCAGTTGGCATGTGCCATCAACAAAAAAAATGGGAAAATATGGATTGTGACTGTTGTTTTCATAGTATTAGCTGAGATTTTGGAAAGTGCAGGAACCTGATTTAAGGAAATTTTTATAAATATGCTACCAAGACCAGAACAAGGAGACAGAAAAGCTGGCAGTAAAATGAGGTTTACCTGAATTTTATGGTAGTTTTGTGGTGATTTGGGTTTGAGCCACGGGGCAGTGGAAGCTGCCGAGTGTTGAGTGACTCTATGGAGCTGGTAGGTAGCAGGGCTGTGGAGAGATGAGAGCAAGGCTGGCTAGTGAGTGTTGAGTGGAGAGCAGGACAGACTTCATTCAGGAAGATTTGATAATGGAAAGTGGAGAGAGACAACTGGCACATGGACAAGTGGTGATGTGGAACCTGAGGCATGGAAACATGGGATTACTAGAAGATCAGGAAGTAATATGAGGAAAACTGTAACTAGACTTTAACTAGATCTTGGGCATCAATGTTAGAACCAGGCTGAAGGACTCAACAAGCTGGCATACTCAGTGAACACACGAGTCTTGAAGTGTGGTGACTGATTGGTAAGAGATGCTGAAAATAAACAACAAGAAACAAAAGGAATAAGGAAAAAGTGGTAACACCAGGATCATAACTCACAGTAGGAACTGTTGCTTTGTGGCATGTTCGAGCACGATTGCTTCTCTTCCCCACTCCCCTGCTGATCTGAGCTCGCACTGTGCATAACAAAGTGGACCTGAGTACACACACTATCTCCTCTCTCATATACTAGAAAAGTGATCTTACAGTGGATGATGAGGTTCATGATTTGATGAATTTGGGACTATTCAGACACCTGACAGTACCAGGTGTTGGACAATAATCTACACCTCTGACGTGCCAAGAATCTTTGAACATGTGTGATGGCAGCAGCACAGTGTTAAAGTATTTGTTTTGGAGGCTTTGTTTGTTGTTTCTTGCCTGTAACCTCACTTTTTGTCAGTTTGATTTTTTTTTCTATGAGCATTTACTTTTTTTATATTAATTCGTTATCTTATGCAACTGGCTCGAGTTTAATTCTGTTCACTAAACATCTGTTTTGGGCTCAGAACTTTGGCTCTTTGTTCATTTGTATTTCATAATTTTGGAGTAACTACAACCCACTTTTTAAAAAAAAAAAAAATGTTTGCCTTTTCCTAACCAGCTCAATCCCTCACAATATTAAAACACGTAGATTCACAAAATTGTATATGCTTCATTAATGGCTCAGTTAAACTAATGTGGTTGTCTGGTGATTGCATTTTATTATTTATTTATTTTTGCTTTTGGAGACCGAGGTCGAGTGAAAAAAAACTCTCAACCTCATGGGTGATTTTTTTAGATTGCAAAGTGATTGCATAGGTCCTGAGTGGGAAGCAACCAATCTCCAAACAATTGCATTCTGACTCAAAGTACCTGCTGTCACTCTCATGGTTGGTTCTAATTTATAATGCAGACACATTGCTAATACATGGCAACGAATCTGAGTCAGTCTGCAGTGATGAGTGCAACTTGTCTGAGATGCTTCTTGTTGCAATAGAGCATTCGAATAAACTGGTTGTATTCCTATATAAAAGCAAGGTTGGGAGTACCTGCAGCAACTATGCCACTATTTATGGAGGAATTTCTGAATTTCTATTGAGGTTCTGTGAGGTTCTGGATGTAGTTAATCTAATTTTCTGTTTAATGTAAATTTCTGTGTACGTAGACAAATCATCTCTGTCAGGGATAGCAGATTTCTTCCATGTTATTGTCATTTTATCCCCATCTTGACATCTAACCGCTGTTTCCCTGAGTGTGACTTTAGTATAATGGAAATAGATCCACAAGTTACTACAACCAAAACAGCTGTGCTTCATAAATAAGTTGTGATGTAATGATCTCAAGAGTTTTTTGGTGTATTACTTTGATGATATCACAGATTAATCCTAAAAGTTATATTTTTTCTAAACAGAATCTTGCATCTCATTTCTTTAAATGTTGCTTACCATTTTCTGTGCAGTAGGATCAGACTTCTAAGTGAAATCACTGTACAATGCCACTGTTCTCCACCCACGCCATCTTTAGTCGCTCTGCAAAGACTCTCAGAGGTGTCATAAAAAGTATCAGGTGAAACAGCCCATGATGACATGATTACATTTGCAGGAGTCTAACCTCTCACTGGAGAGATAACAAGAGAAAGGTCTGCTGTAGAACATATCACATATGATGTGGGAAAACATGTCCATAAACATATGTTACTGGACATGTTTTCGTATATATAGTCATTTTGAAGGTATAATTTGTGGCATTGTTTTTATTATTATTCATACATCAGAGGGGGATGAAAGAAACTGATTACAACAGAATACAAAACTATCGCATTAAAGTCCAAAAAAGTTCAAAAATCAGACAGATTGGCATTTCTTTTTTGCATCACCTTTAGTTTAAAAAAAAAAAGCAGTATTACTTTAAGTTTTAAGTTCTTTTAGCTCATAAAAAGGTGTCCCACTGTACTTCTCAAGTATTTCACACACACAAAGCTAAGAAATCTTTTAGCCGAAGCTAAACATCACTGAATTTGTGCAATGACATCAAACTCACAGAAATTACCTTATGAGACATAAGTCAGTTATCTTTTTAGTTTGTCCTAGTTTTCTAGCAGCTTCTCTGTGAAGCTCGTGTGCAGCTGTCATCCCTTGTGACACTCAATGTGTGATCATAATGATGACCCCGAGGATGAGCCCCGCATTCCTCTCCCCAGCACACTCCCTCTGTCTCACATCTCTACCGTATAGACCCCCAGCTGTCATGTAATAAATGTTCACCACCATAATCAATTTGCAATGCTTGGGGAGCATCTCTCTTGATTTAGCCTATAAAAAAAAGGGGGGAAAAGATGAGGCAGAACACAGAAGACAAGAAGGGTTCCTGTGATTGTGGGGAGAGCGTGAGGCAAAGAGGAGGGTACGGGGGGGGGTCTGTTAGAGAAAAGACTTCCTGTGGCGTAAATAGTATTCATGGATGACAGAGTGGTCATGGAGGATAGATGCGGTTCTTCTTCTCTGTGCAGTTTGAGTTGACTCATTCTTTGCCTCGCCTTTCTTCCTGGCGCAGCTCGCCCAGGGGTTCCTTTGTGCCTTAGCAGCAGGTAGCAGTGGAGTGGCAGGTCAACTCTTGGGCCAGCACATCTACCCCCTTCTCCCACTAACCCCTGCTGAGTGCCTTTTTTCGTGCAAGAGTGAAAGTGTAATATTGTTCAGGGGCGTGGAATGTGCAATAGGAGCGATATCATATGTAAGATTTTTATATATACGTATATAACAAGTATATAAGAATACTAAAAGTAAAAAAAAACACTTGGGAAAGTTTCATCCAGATCTCAAAAGCTTGAACTGCAGTATGTTTGTATATATATATGCGAGTAAGATTTTCAACTTGAATCCATCAAGATCAAGATCTGATATGGGATGTAATTGTTCCCCTAATTTTCTTTAAGCTTATCTTTTACATTATAGGTTTTCTGACCGATTTGATACTTTTTTTCCCAGATTGTTTTCTTTGTTTTCCCATGGTAACTCGAGCAGTTTTCCCAGTGGGTGGTTCACTCAGCCGCAGGCTGCAGAATGGAGTTGCCCACATATCACACAGCCTAATCGAATAACTGCCTCAGCGTGGCGCCCAGCATGAGTGTCGTCCTCAGAGGGGAGCTTGACCGGAGGCTGCAGGTACCTTTCATTGCTTCCTAGCAGGTCAGCTCTCTTGCACAGAGTCCTGCTGCTAGAAATTTGTCAGCCCCCCTCTGGATTTCTTTCTGGGAGTGTCATCTGCGGGGGCCCCTGATGGGAGATTTGTTGATATGATAACTCGATTAGACTACAGGATAGATGACATGGTGGCAGCAAGCCAGTCAGCCGCACACAGGGAGGTGGTGACTCCTCTCTTTAACCTCTCTTCAGGAGCTCGACGCTCAGCACCTGCCCTCGGCTAATCAGCCTCACTGCCCAGGATGGTGGCTGGAGGAAAGGTTGAGGTCAGGGCCTGTTTATATATGAGGGATGGTTCAACCCAGCCTGCATCCTCTTAGTCTCAGGATGTTCAAAGGATTTTCACTCTCAGGAGTGTTATGCAGGGAAGGTATATGATGCGTCATAAGCATGTCTCACTGGGCTGACTATTAAAACTTTTGGAATTACTGTACCTCCTGGTCTTGTTACCCTGACTGAATTATGAATAAACGTAACACTCTATTATTAGCAGCATATTTAATGATCCTGAGAGATGACCAGCGTGCAGCTGCCCACAGAACTGTATAAACCAGTGATTCCAGCGAAGTTATTTAGTCATAACCATAATGGGCTTCATGTGTTTTGAAATAAACCTGAGAATTTCTATTCAGATGTCTTCCTTTCTGTTTTAATGAGACAGGAGCCTTCGCATCCAGCATCCAAGTTGGGCTTTCTGAAGCTGCTGCTACTGGTAGATGCTGGACTCATCAAATCTATCACTAGAGGCTCCTACATATGATCATTACACCAAACAGTTTGAAATGTTGGGGTTTTTTTGGCTGTGACATGCAAGCAGCTGCAATGTTTGCATTTTTTCGACCGTGTATTTTAATGAAATGACACCTCTCTGACAGCTACTCAAGGCAGATTCTGAGAAAGCGTTCAGCAGACAAAACATGAAACAAGTTACATCTTGTACTCTCTGATGGGCTGTGAACTATGATGAACACCCAAATTTTTACGTGTGGTTTCATCCCCTTCCACCAAAAATAATGGATTATTCCTTGAGGGCTATTGATGTTGACTTTTATCTCAATTGTACGAACAATCGGAATTCAGTCAGAGTTCAGTATCAGCCAACCATTCGGCCAGTGTACCTGCAGGCTACAGCCCTATTTCAGTTACATTTCACATTTGAAATCAGGTGGTATGAAATCCTCCAGGGTCTCATTTGATGGCATTTCTGAGGCCACAAAATTTTCTTCACAGCTTTTCACCGCTGTCTGAGCAGCCAAAGACACTTACAGATGCCCAGTATCTTCTCTGTATCTCGTCCAGCTTATTTGCTATATGGTGCACTGGGGCCACTCAAGTCAATTAAGTTCACATCCCCACTTTGGCCAAACAAGGGATTGTGGCAAAATGAGAAGCGCTAAAGACCAACAGGAGCCTCCCCTTCCCAGCCCAGGCATTGAGGAGCAGCAAAAAGGACACCAAACAAAGAGCGGCCCCTCTGTGTCTCAATGACTCCTCTCTTTGTTGCCTTCTTGGGCCCCATAAAGGAAGAGGGACGCTCTTGTTTGCCCAGGAGGTGGTTTAATGGCCCCCGGTAGAACAATGGCATCACATTCAAGCCATCCAGAGGGGCTCATTATATGGGGCCATCCCAAAACGCAGGGTCCCTGGACGTTCCCACTGGAGCGCTGGGTGAATGGTCCTGATGGGCGGGGCGGGCCAGAGAGGGCATACGGGGGGAGAATGGAGACCATTGAGGTGACAAGCAGGTTCCATCTGCCCCCAGTGTCTCCTCACCTTGCATCACGACAGCTAGGGGCCTCCCCATGCACAAAGGGCAAATTTAGTGTGTCGAGGTAGTTTAAAACACTCACTTTAGAAAAGACTATTGAGGGAAATATCAACACTGTAGACCACGGAATGGTGCATTCAGTCTCTAATGCCCCCTTTCCATTGACAGAGTTCCTTTTCCTTTCAGTCTTTTACTCCTTTCTGCTCCATTCAAGCCCCACTTCTCTCATCTTTCAAGCTCTTCATGCCATTTTTCCCATACCTTGCAAAGGGGCGGATGACAAGAATTAAGTTAGTTCTGGCCCTACCCAAAGGTTTTGTCCACTCTGAGCCGTGGCAGGTAACTGTGGCCATGATGAAATGGCTCATCAATCACCAGCCAATCCTTTCTAGTGATGTGACACTGGCACCAAGGATGCCAGAGATTAGAGACATCAGTAAGAGATGGTAGATGTGGCCAAGCTTTCATATGCTGCTGGTGTACTTCATATCCCAACGTAGATGGAGAGACATAAATTACACCAGCTTTTTTCTCCTACAAATAAGGTGCTAATAAGTTACTCCAGGTTGCAGTGTACCCTTGTAAAAATCCAGAAAGATAAGGAATATTACATAAATTACCAAAAGGTAACATCTGCATTTACATGTGCATAACTTTAAAACAAACTGTAACTAACAAATGAAACCAAGTCAAACAAGGACAATCAGCCCAGCCTGCAAAAAGCTTGAAGTAAGACTTTCTATATGACTTTTTTTTAAGGACATTGTTCCAGAAGTCTTGTGGATTGCCGTGCTGCCATGTTTTTTTTTTAAAGAGAAGACGCTTTCTCCTGGCAGCCCTTCCAAACAAGCCATACTTCTTCAGGTTTTTTCTAATTGCACTGTCATAAACTTTAGCATTTAACATGTAGTTGACATATAGCTCACTGCCAAAACCCCTGCTTTTATAAACGTGTTCACACTTGCTGATGATCAGTTAATAAAGTACATTTAATTAGTAGCACCTGGCTGCTACTTATCCTCTTAATTCCTATGGAATCAGCAAGGGTGTACACAGGACTACCTATGAAAACGTTGGGTTACTTAACGTAATCCCTGGTTCTTTGATAGAACAGAATGAGGTAGAACTGTTTGTACCAACTTTTTTCCTACCGCTGTGGATGCGTTGTTGAATCATTCTGGATTGATAAAGATGTGACTGCTTTATGTGAAGCCCCAATTTCTATACATACATACATATATATAACTTACTTACTGTATATATATATATATATATATATATATATATGTGTGTGTGTGTGTGTGTGTGTGTGTGTGTGTGTGTGTGTGTGTGTGTGTGTGTATATGTGTGTGTATATAGATATGTATATATATATATATATATATATATATATATATATATATATATATATATATATATATATATAAATATATATATATACACACATATGTATCGAATGTGAATGCAATTGGTTGTCTCTGTCTATGCATTAGCCCTGCGACAGACTGGCGACCTGTACAGGGTGTACCCTGCC
>VUQG01022359.1:0-12207 GCA_015106755.1 Etia nguti | reverse complement strand
GGTTGTAATTATTTTTTTTTTTTTTTTTTATGTTTTTTTTTTTTTTTTAGCTAATTTTCAACTTTAATGTATTTACATCGTCAATTCAGACTCTTGTTTTTACATTTCTGAGCTGCAGCTAAACTATTATTAATGATAACGACTGAACAAAGCTGCTAAAATAAATGTGCAGATTAGGGAGATCCATATAGAATAAAATAGACAAATTACAATAAAGGAAATAATTAACCCTTTCACGCATAGTGGTCGCTACAGTGGACAGCTATTCAAAGGCTGTTTTCTTGTATTTGTGTCAGTGTTGATGGTATACTTGCACATAAACCACTATATTGGACACTGATGTGTCACTCCATACCAAATTCATAAGGGGAAACGTATGTTGTCCACCTAAGCGGACATGAAAAAAATCTTTGAAAAGTACATGTTTAAAAAAATGAAGTTTAAAAATCTTTTTTTTCATGCTTAAAGAAGAATAAAAATACTTAAATAAAAAATCCTGATTGAGGTTGTCATGATTCATGCATGAAAGGGTTAAAGGAACAAAAATAACAGAAATAAATAAAAATAAATAGAAAACCTGTGGTGTGTATTTGTATGAGAAAGTGAAATAATGACACACAGGTATGCATATTGTTTCGGGTCTGTGAGTTAACTCAGATCAGTCTGCCTCCACCATTTGATAAATATATCATCCTGAGGTCTCGGGGAATACGGCGTTCCATTCTGACATATGTGCTACTGTATCTTCTCGACCTGCTGTCATGCACTGGGGGGATGCTTTGTGCCATCTAACTGTGATACACCTGATTGCTGCAGTTATCGGTATGCTCTTAAAAAATACTGTTCATCTCTGGTATTTGATACAAAAATGCCACCTTTTGATCCTTAGTGAAATTTTGGTAGAATACCTCTTTGAAAGGTGGCTTTAATCCTAAGCTTTTAGCTACAGTTTCTTAACAGTCAGCTTTTAAACTGTCCTTATTTAGCCCAAGCTGTGTGCTGTTTAAATAGAAAGACAGAAGCCTACTGGTGTTTATGAGGAACTGGTTGGTGACTCCTGGGTGGTCGACATCATGGATAGCACTGGCAAACAGAGCGGCAATGATCTCCAGGTCTGTGAAAACCGCCTGAGGTGAATGAGGAAGAGAAAATGAATTCATTCAGAAGAAAAAGTAGGTAGAGCTCTGCTCAGTCCACTGAGAGATCAGAGCCCTGGAGCTGGTAGGGTTAAATAATTCCTCACCTCCAAAGCTGGGGTGGAGAGGAGGACGTGGGTGGACTGCACCACATCAGCTGCGTGGATGCTGTTGTGATAAGCTACGTCTGCATGGTAGTGGTCCTCTAAGGTCATCATGAAGGTGATGAAGGTGTCAACTGGGATCTCGAAAGTTTTCAAAAGGTCTCGCTCCTGTCACATTGAGTAGGAGCATTAAAAATAAACATGAGTCACAAATTGGGTCGATTCTGGTCTTTGGTGGAGTGAACAGATTTCTACCTGGAAAATGGTGTACATGGTCACTGTCAGAGGACGGTTTCCAGAATATTCTGCCACTTTGAATATATCCATACCCCAACGATCGATATCCTCAAATTGCTGCAGAAATAAAAGAAAGCATGTAAATGATACAGCGCATTTGTAGGTGTGTGTGTGTGTCTTTCTGTCTTTGCAGCGTATGTGTGAACCCACCTTGGCTAGCAGGTTCTCGTGTGGCGTGTTGACTCCAAAGCGAGGGATGGAGGCAGGCGCTAAACCTGGGCTTTGTGTGGCCTTTTTCACACCGCTGATCTGTGACATAGGCCTCTTTTTCTTCTCCTTCTCCTTCGGAGGAGGAGAAAGGATTTCCACGTCATGTTGTTTCTCTGCAACATGAACACACACGTAATGTTATGGCCAGATGTGATTCATTAGATCTGTAGGTGTTAGAAAAACCAATGACAGAGTGCTCACTGCACCCACTTGTGTCTTCAAGCAATTTAAAATACACAGCCACTTGATTATTCAGTTCTACCTGCCTTACAGTTAGAGGGAGATAATCACGCTGGTTTTCTTATCTTTGCAAAGTTTTTTACTCTGACAAACGCAAGAAAATCACAAGTTCTCTCAGATCTGTTAAACTGACTCACCAAACTGTCCACAATGTAGCCGTTTCTATGAAGCAGCCCTGTTTCCACATAATGTGGGTCTGACTGTCATTTAGACACACTGCTGTTAGCAACTGTTCATGAACCTAAAAACAGGACGACAACCTCCTCACTGCAATCCCTCGCAGAAAGATCGGCAAAGTTCTTAAAAAAGGTGCTGTCGGATTTAAAATTGCAGACAGACGCAGCCGACATGGTGCAATCAGTCTGAGTGAGCCTGCACCGATGAGCGTACCTCATTTGTGATGTGCTGCTTTGGAATCGGGAACTCAACTGGTTGCAAAATGGTTGCACTCCTAGTAAAAGCAAGGCTGCTGAATGCTAGTGTCACTGCGCAGCTACTACATCACTATTGGTGGACGGATTTGCAACCGATTTGCAATTTTTTGCCAGTTTGTCAGTTAATCACCATATTGTCACAAACATTTTACATATTGGATGTAATTCCTAATTTGACCCCATTCATTTGCAAACCCATAGGAGGCTGACTCCATCTTAACTGACTCTAAGTGACTGCTGACCTGGTCCCTGTTTTTGCAGCAACCATTTCAGAGACTATGACATTGCAGGTTTATTGCACAAAATCACAATCATTTTGCTTTTGCTGCGGCCTCCTATCACTGTTTTATCAAGTGTGTTTGTAGAACTAATGTAGCCCTGCCCCAGATAGTGGGAAGTATATGATGATGTGTCAATGACTTAACTGTTTAAGAGCAAGCATACTTTTAGCTACTGCTGCAATTACTACTAATACTGTCAATATTTTAGAAATCATTGCACTACCAGAAACACTTAACTCTGTAAGTATTAGATCATAGTGTGACTGCAACAGCTCACACAAATTCCCAATACTGGAGCTGGAACTTGTGATTCTTTACTGGCACTGCAGTCACATCCACTAGGCGTACAACTTTATACACTCACTATGACTTTAGCTGACACATTGCGAACAGCAGCAAAAAACTGCTATTAACATAGATAATACAAGTCCACCTCAACAACCAACAGTTTATGGAAAACCTGAGAAAAAAAAAAGAAAAGCCTGGACATCCATGAAAGGCTACAGAGGATTTTCACAGGATCCTGTCACTGGTAAAGAAAAACTTTTTCACAGCATGCAGCAGGATGCAAAACACTCCACTCCCAAGGCTACTGTAAAGACATGTACCAAGAGAAAATACTGAGGATTCATCACAAGGTGCAAGATGAGTTCAGATAACAGCAACCTTTGAAAAGGCCAACCGGTTCCAGGAATAAGACATTCTGGTATAGAAAAGGTTTGGAACAACTCATAGTATGAAGCATACGTCATCTGTAAAACACACTGGTGTCCATGCATGGCTTCTAATGGCACTGAGTAACTCACAGATAACACAAGAAGTTGGATAAAGGCCCAGTGACCAAGAATATACTATAAAAGCAATGCAGAAGTAGAGTATTTTAAAAACTAAGCTAAACTAAACTAAGACCACTGAACAAACAGAAAGCCTGCAGTAAATCATCATAAAGGCAGAAATCCACGTTTTGGTGACATCCATGAATTTAAGCAGTTTAAGCAATTTATATTTGTGATATTGTTTTCCACTTGCAAAGACTGTAAAAATATAGTGGCAAATCCTAAATGGTTAAAGTGTGCATGTCAGTTGCACCCTTTGCTTCATTTCAAACCCACTGTAGTGGTGCACAGAGCCAAAACTCAGGAAACCATCACCGTGCAACCTAATATTGTCGTAACCACATTAATTCCTGCACAAAGGCACTTAAACATATGGAAAACATGTGTAAACCAATCTTCATCAGCAGTATAATGACACATAAGCGAGGCTGGTGTGAATAACACAGAGTCAGTTCACACCACATGATCAGAAACCCGAAATCTATTGGTTCTTAGCTGGGGTAATAAAACGAGGCTAAAAGGAGCAACAATATTGCTGGTCTTGCAGTGCTTGCTAAGAGATCTGGCCAACTAAGCACAATTAATATAAGTATCGCACAAAAAAACCATGAAAACAGATTCTATGGCAGCAGGTGGAGAACACTAGCAGCAAAAATGTAACGATGATGGTTAAAAACCATCTGTTTCCCAGCAGTTTGATGACAAAGCTCTTGTGCTTTTGTTTTCCGAAACATTTGATTAAGATCAAAGGCAGGAGATTTTGTTTTTCAACCCAAATTAGAGAGTGCGGTCCTTGAGGCAAAAACACAAAAACACCAAAAGGTTTCCTTTGACGGTATCAGCATCATCTCAACATGATTTGTTGACTCAGAGGTACTGTCCCAGCAGACACGACTGTGTTGGAGACGACTCATCCATTTTTTTTTTTTGTACTAACCAAGTGAATAATGATACCATTGTGACATCACGGACAGCTGGCTTTACCTCACGTCCACACATCCTCTTCGGTATTTTCCATTCACTGTGTTTCATTAGAACAGAGGCACGAAATCCAGATACGAGCACACGGCACCTAAGGATGCACAGCGATCTGAGTGGCAGCGTCACACGAGGCGCTGTCTGGCCTTTCTCACCTCTCTCACAGTGCCTTCTCTTCCTCACACCCAAAACCATGGTGCTCATTTCCAAATGCAGCCAGGCTTGAAGAAGAGGCACTCATATCAAAACGGCGTCCGACTGACAGAGCCATCCTCGTTCAGTCGGACCATCCTGCCGGAAGGGCTGTTGAACACTGAGCCTCCTATTCATACGGCACGCCGTCGAATAATGTGCACCCTGTTGCCGTGACAACGCCACACAATGTGTCCGGGAATGCTGTCTGCAGCCCCGCCTCCTTCTTTTTCAGAAAAAGGAAAAATCTTCACCTTCTCCATCTGTCCTGTTAACACAGTCCTCACCTTCTTTCAGAAACATGCTCTTTTCATTTCCATGTACAAGAAAAAAAGCCACCTCCTTTCTCCCCCACAATGACTCCCTTCTTCTACATAGTAAAATTCCCTTTTCCCCGTTCCTTTGGAAAGTCGTCCTCTCCTTTCCTTCCTTTCTTAAAAAAACTCTCATTTGATTTTTCTGTCTTCTTTTTTTTGTCCCTATTTGTTCCCAAACCACATTTTTATCCGCTCCAGTAAAATGCAAGAAGGCATCCTAACGTTCAAATATGTTGAAGAGCAAAAAAGAAAAACAGGAGATGCAAAGAAGCAAATTAGCTTACTGCCTGTGTTTCCCCTCAGCCTCGTAGTAGATACACCTGTGGTATCAATTTGAAAGTCCTTCTTTAGACATCGCATTCACAAGAAAAATTTCAAACAAAGTTCTAACTTACCGAGGAAGGTGTTGGCGATGAACTCTGACACCTGATTCCCTGAGCGGCTTGTTTCCGATAGCTGTGTCAGCTCGCGGTTTAGCATCCTCTTAAACTGTGTAGACATGACAAAACCATAAACAACACATGGTTAGTCTGCACACACACACACCAAGCGTATGGGTGTGCATGTGTGTAGCAAGACATTTTATTTCAAAATCCTTCCTGTAACTGTAAACACTAAAACAACATGCCTCCTTCCCTCCATTTGACTCTTAGAACAACAGAGGAAACACGTAACAAACTACGTTACCAAAATATGGGTGCAAACAAACAGAAGGACCAAACAAAACAAAACAAACACTGAAGCACTTTCCAACGTTCAAATGAAATTTGTTTAAAGTTTTAAACACGGAGACAAAACGGTAAACAAAAAGGTTTCCAAGGGCAAACAAAAACAAAAAACAAAAACAAACAAACCCACAGTGCATGAAAGGTCAACGGAAAAAAAAATGACTAATATGTTACTACAGACAACCTAATGGATGCATGTCATATTCTAGCTTTTAAATTGCACATTACTAATTTGCTTCGATTTTTGTAACTGCAAAAACGTGGGAGAAATGTGAAAAGGCAGGTGAGACATCAGGTAACTAAAAAACAAATCTCGTTATTTGTGTAATAAAATAGAGGGAAGAAGACGAGGTGCTGTGACGCAGGTGGTAACCTCCATGTGTCCACGCTTTACACAATATACTTGAGTTTCGGCTCATATACATAACCCTAAATGAGGAAACACAATCTGTGATCTCATACACCACGCTCATTTATTTTGCATTTACTGAAATAGTTTCATAGGTAGTGTGTGCATGTCGTTAATTTTTATAGATTTGACTTTATTTATTTTTACAAGTCTGTTTGGTTGCTGAGGCCTCCTGGCCGGTACCTCCAGCATGCAGTGCTATTAAATACAGGAGGTGCTGAGCGGAACATACCAAGTGTTGTGACGCCATAGGGAGATAGCTAGAGTCATTTATCTTTATTCTTTATAAGTCTTAACTTCGTGAGTTAGATATTGAGTAATTTTGGGTTTGATTGCTGTTACAATAGATTCCACTAACTACTAAGCAAACTGTTGATTTTTTTCTTTGTTATTAGATAATTTATAAGTGTTTGTTCCCCACCCTGCTCAGAGTATCTAAATTGGTCTGATTAAATCTCTTTGTATCTACGTTATCATACTGAGTTTGGTTCTGTTTATTTAACCTCTTTTAAGTGCCAAGAACTAAACTTGGCATATAAATGAAGGAAATTTGTGTTTGGTCGATTACTTCTTTGTTGTAACAACGCTTCTGCGAATAAATCTAATGGAGAGCCTGTTTCCCCTGAAATGGTGCCACATTTGTAAAGAAAATACATTTTCTTTACATGTGCACTGGGACCTGAACACTTGGAGGAATGTTATGTTCAGCGATGAGTCCAGATTCTGCCTACAACTACTGGATTGTAGGGTCAAAGTTTTAAGAAGATGTGGACAACACTGTGCTGACTGGTGGACCAATACGGTCACAGCTTCTAGTGGAGGCAGTGTGATAGGGCGGGGCAGTATGTCCCTCACTGAAATATAAGGTTTGTTATCACTGGAATCTCAATGCAGAGATATCGAGATGAGATTCTGCTATCACTGGCAGTTCCATATATCCACAGTCTGGGACCGAACTCTGTCCTCCAAGATGACACCACTCGCCCCCACATTGTGGGGTTTTTCAAAGGCTACATACAGAATTTAGGATTGGAGAGGATGGAGTAGAGACAACCCCAGTGTAAACTTCAGCGATCAGCTTGGGCATGCTGTTCATGCCCGAGCGACCAACACAACCACACTTGTGAGAAATGCCGGTTGAAGAATGGGATGCCATCCCATGGCAGTGTGTGTGACCGAGATTATGACCAGCATGAGAAGGAGGTGCCAGGCTGTTGTGGAAGGGTATGGTTCTTCCACCTGCTACTGAGGCCTCTGTTTGTTAAACTGTCAGTATGCCTCATTTCTTCAGACTTCCATAATTCAGTCCAGTAAGCTAAACGATGCCAAGCTGTTTGGCATTGGTAGAGAAAAGTTGGCAAGTTTTTCTGTCGCTTAACCCACAACTGTATTTTCCTTATTCATTTTCACTGTTAAAGTCCAAAAAACTTCACAGCCAAATCAAATGTCCCATTGTTTTTGCTAAGATTAAAAGTGAAACAAAATGTGGGGGAACCCCAGCAGTGCAGCACTAGGATTATGCTCCCAGCTTACAGTCCACGAATACCCTTTGATATACCTCAGTATATGTATATCTATATCTATATCTATATATATATATATATATACAAAAATCAAGACAAGCTATAATATCTCTTACTCTTCTGTCAGCAGGCACAAAAAATACATGTGCACTGTTTGTAGGAAAAAAACACAAGTGACATTTTCATAAAGTTTTACAAAAATAAAAGAGTTCAGTGTTTCCCCGTTGAATTTGATCGCAGCGGTAGTTTCCACACTGATTATGTAACAGTCTCGGCAGGTGGAGGCTGAGGGAGGAAGGAGGGGATCTGGGTGAGAGTGTGATGCTGCAGTGGCTGCACGGCTACTCTGTGACACACATATGGGCCAACGCAAACACATGCATCACCCTACATAACTGTTTATCATCTGTTTGATTTCTCTTGGAGCTTCTCATCACGGCTTCCCCCTTTGTGCTGCAGTACTTACTGCACACGTGCGTGCGTGCGCGCGCACAAACACACACACACACACACACACACACGCACACACTTGTTTACATGCGAGCCATTCCTACGCCTATGAATCATTCCTCTTAAGATTTCGTGTTTTGTTTTTTGACAATCATGACAACTGTTTCCTCTAACACACATAGATATTTTGGCCCTTTTTCTTGTCATTTCTGTCCTACACACACTCACACACTAACACACACAACGTTCAGCCCCTTTGTGGATCTTGTCCTGAGTCAGATCCGACAGGCGGGCTCACTCAGCATTCAGCCCACTGCAAAGCCTGCACTGCTGATCAGTAGATCCCATTGTAAACAAGGAAAGCCAGCAGGGCTCCCCGTTGCTCACCTGTCTGAGTCTCCAGTACAGATAAACCTTGAGAGCCGACGCAGGCATGTCAGCCCACGCATGTTGATGTTAGTGGAGGCTAAAATCCAAGTTTGCTCGCTTAGTAATAGGCTGTAATTTGCCCACTCAGTTCTGCTCCATGCTCAGCAGAGATGGTCTGGACATGAAAAAAAAAGTCCATTTTAAAAATTAAAGTTCCCACAGTTCCCAGTTGCAGTCCTGAAGATGAAGGGGTGTGCTGCTGAAGGGATAGGGTGGGGTATAGCTGAGGTAGAGGAGGCAGGAGAAGAGCTCTGCCATCAGGGTGTGACTGCAGTCTCTCATCCAACTACTGTCACACGCTGTCAATGATAAACATAAAGAGGGAGAACAGGAGCTAGAGCGAGGGAGAATCTGTGAGGATCCCCTGCCCCCCCTGTCCTGCATGCTGTTCCCCCTTCTTCGACCAATCACGTTAGTCTAGCTTAAGGGGTTGAGTGGAGCAAAGGGATATGATTGGCTGAGTGAGGGAAGGAGGAGGTTTGCAGCCAGACAGCAGGAAGAGCCAGCAAGGATGTGCACTCAGTGGAGAGAGGCGCCATTCATGAACAGTAGTGTTATTTACACACACCTCAAATCTAATTTTCCTCCTGTACAAAGTTAATTTGTGAACAGTAAAAACAATGTTGCGCTACAATGAAAAAGCTGAAAATCTAGTGTGTAGTTGATGCATGAGGTTAGATTGCAAACCTCCTTGCACACACTGATTTTTCCCCTCCATCTACCTTATTACAACCCAGTCACAGCCAGTCTGTGTGCTCACTCTACAAACTAAAGTACAAAGAAAAAGTTAAAGGATTTTAGTCAATGTAGTATTCCAGAAAAAAATGAGTACATGAGTAATATTTAGTTTTTATGGATTTTTATATTTGGTGTAACCCGATTTGCACCAAATCGACTCAGTTGGAGCTGTTATCGGTATCTACCATCACACAAAATTGGAAAATGATTCGTTGAAAACTGGATGCTAGACTACTAACAGACAGTCAAACAGAACAGATTGCATACTCGGATGAATGAATACATAAATAAATAAATGGGCATAGATCCGAGGCTTTTGTTTTCCACCTGCACTTCTTCACAGCATTAATGATCGGTATGGACACAGTGAGTGTCACCTCACCTTGTTGGATGCCATCTCGCTGACCGAGTGTCTCGTCTGCAGGGTCTCCAGCTGGTCCAGACACCAGTCCAGCTCCTCCAGGGTCTCCATCGCCAGCTTCTGGTAAGGCTCCTCTGAAAGGTCAGAGGTCAAACAAACACACGCTGCAGTTTACGCCCGGGACTGCTGTGGAAACATCCGCATCTTTAACATGTTCCATGGGTCTGCTGTTGATCTTGGTAGGAGAAAACTTGTTCTTGTCATGCTGCACCTGTCCTGACTGTTAATGTCGCCATTCATTTATCAGCACTGTTATATTTGCATGGGTTTAACTATAAGAAGCACATGTTTCAGATTTACCCGAATCAACAATCACTTTATTCTTTTTCTATTTAATTAAAAAGACAATAACATGTTCATTTTCTATGAGAAAGGCACCATTAGTCACAGGGAAACTAGAACCTCTCAGTGTCCCATCACCCAGGGGTATTAACACTGACCTGTAAGACATGGGTTACACATGGGCGGCTGGTTGCTGCTTGACGGCCGCCTGAAACACGAAACAGATGAGGTGTCGGTAGAATAACAAAAGAGCAAATTAGTCATTCGCTCCACATCGTGTTCGTGCTCTTACTTGTTTCCCACACGATCTTGCAGATGTGTCAGAACAGCAAAGTTACTTCTCACCGTTCGTAGACTGGCAAGAACCTAAAAAAAATGAATAAATAAAATACATGAACCGATTTTCTTTCAAAATAAAGAACCCTTCTTTTAGCTGGCTGAACCTTTTTTTTAAACCTGTTACCGTGAATATAGTGACTTTGAAATTTGTGTTGGAACTTTGAACCAATTTTAAAGACCCTATCGGGAGCTTTTAACATTTAAATGAAAATGCAAACTGGACTTTGAGTAAGAATAGAAAAGCTAAGTGGTTTAAAAACGTCACACTTTACAGGCACAGCATTCAAGGGTTTCATGTCGCTGATAGCACTATCTGAGCTCAGCTAACTTACAAAAGCCTGATGTAAGAGAGGAAGCATGCTGAAGCTCTGCTCTCTCTCACATCTACCGTTTACTGACGATAAACTTTTATAGGGTAAATATTGGACAATAGTTTGGAATTATCACATGTACACAGATCATGTTAGCATGTCGCTGATGATCACACACACAAATAAGGACCAGCTGTTCAGCACAAAGAGAATGTGTGTGGGTGTTGTCTGTGAAAAATGAACCATGTCTTATTTCTCAAACTGATGAGTAAGGGCCAGCAAGGAGCCACACCGAGCATCTGGACAGCGCCACGCCCCAAATTAGACGGATTCACTTTGAATGGAAACAATATATTTCACATCTCACTTCACGGGACAGACGGTCAGTCATAAATAACAAACACTTCGGTAAACATGTTTTTTTTTTAACACACCATCAGCGGATCTATAGTAGCTTTAATGAAATTCACTGTCGGCTGTGAAAACAGGGCTTCCAGGAGTTCAGAGAATAGTGTAGTATGATTAAATCAATATGCACCATATGGAAACACCTCTGCTTAGCTGTTTACGCCATGCTTTCACTGTAGGCTGTTTCTTTATGAACTGCTTACATGTATCTTGCTGCTTGCTGGCTTAATGCATTCATCAGCAGATCTTCACACAGTTCAAACAACTGTTTCAAGTAACAAGTGTATAAACATTCATATTGATGCCGTGTCTGTGAAACTGTAAAGCCTGTGCTGTGTTTGGCCTGTTGCCGTACAGGATGCCAGCTTCCGTCTGTCATAATATCAGTGCTGGCACCCTTGATCCTGCGTTTGGCTTTGATTCGATGACAGAAAACAACGGAAACTCTTAAAGGACCAGCAACAAGCATATGCGACTAACCTGTGCAAACGGAGTCACTATCATGTCTTCTCCATGCCTGCAAATTTAAAAAAAAAGGCCATGTGAGAGGGGACAGAGCGGTTCGGGATGTATCGTGTGATTCCAAAATCTCAAACCACAAACACACAAATCATGACAACAGTCAGGTTGCTGTTACTGGGATATTTGACTGAACAGGAACATTGCAGTTGGATGAGACCGTGACTGGTCTGAATATCACACTGGACAAAGAAAGGAGAACAACACATTGTGTTAGTTACACAAAATATTTCTTAGAGGCAAAGGTGCTGCACCTCCAGGATATATTGTTTTTGTTTCTACGTGGTAATTAAGAGCTGGCAATAAAGAATAGAGGAGCAGGATGAATGTTAGAAAGGCTAGCACTAGTCGCTAGGTGTTAGATTGAAATAGTTAAATGTTGTCATTGTGTTACTTAAATTTGTGAACCGTGCCTTAAACTGCATTGTTAGATATTCTTCTGTTCCTCCCCTACACATCTATGATGCTGGGGGAGGTAATTAGCTGTAGCTGTTTAACTGCAGGCACATTCCATGTGAGATCCTGGTTTCCTTATCTTCTGAGGAATGGTCACTCCCGGCCATTTAGGGGCTCGCCTATGGGTGTTTGTGAAGCTGTGTGTCACAGAATAAAAGGCTGCAGGGGA
>VUQG01022358.1:0-13058 GCA_015106755.1 Etia nguti | reverse complement strand
TCAGGCCCCTCTTCTGTGGAACCAGCTTCCAGTTTGGATTCGGGAGACAGACACTATCTCTACTTTTAAGATTAGACTTCAAACTTTCCTTTTTGGTAAAGCATATAGTTAGGGCTGGACCAGGTGACCCTGAATCCTCCCTTAGTTATGCTGCAATAGGTGTAGGCTGCCGGGGGATTCCCATGATGCATTGAGTTTTTCCTTTCCAGTCACCTTTCTCACTCACTGTGTGTTAACAGACCTCTCTGCATTGAATCATACCTGTTATTAATCTCTGTCTCTCTTCCACAGCATCTCTTTATCCTGTTTTCCTTCTCTCACCCCAAACGGTCGCAGCAGATGGCCCCGCCCCTCCCTGAGCCTGGTTCTGCCGGAGGTTTCTTCCTGTTAACAGGGAGTTTTTCCTTCCCACTGTTGCCAAAGTGCTTGCTCATAGCGAGTCATATGATTGTTGGGTTTTCTCTGTATCTATTATTGTACGATCTACTGTAGAATATAAAGCGCCTTGAGGCGACTGTTGTTGTGATTTGGCGCTATATAAATAAAATTGAATTGAATTGAATTGAATTCAAATTGCTAATGCAAATTCTGTATAGCAGCTAGACTGCTTCATAGGGTGGCACCAGTTCCTAAAACCTCAGAGCATCTAATCCTAGTAAATATAAAAACTACAGCTGTAAGTTCCTGTGTAATAGCCACTGAATTCTGACACATCCCCTAAAACTCTAAAAATACAATTTTGTGGTCATTTCACTTCAGCAGGCCTCAAACATGCTTTGAGCCACCAGAGGATGAACTTGTCCTTTCAGAGCTAAATGTAGCTGATGTGGGCACAGTAAATGCTAAATATCTTTGAAACTGCTATCATAGAGTTATTGATGCTGTTATATCAAACTGATTACCTTACTACAGTAAAACTGACAAGAGACTGACCATCTGTCACTCAGCTGCAAAATCCAGATCAAAAGTGGCTGATCAGTGGTGGCTGTGTGGAAATGCATGGCTGCTTCCGGTTTTACCTCAAACTTGGAAAGGCACAAGGATCCAAGTTAAATCATGGAATGTTGGATTCATTTATCCACAGGTTCAAAGGACAGCTTTGAGGTTGACTCCAAATTGTTTGTATGCCACACCCTCGAAGGATCACTGATGAGTATAAAGCACCCAATCAAATTGCTGCAGGATTCACATTTTGGCTTCGTTCTTTGAACATGTGATAGAAGCTGACAAAAACACAGAGTGAATAAATGACATTTATTATGATTCTACTAGACATGGACTTAAAGCTGTAAGAGAGCAAATAAGTGCGACGAGTCTCATGACATGGCAAAACAGAATGGCATAAAAGGAGGCATGTGTGTGATGTCTGGTGATGCATGTTGTACCTTCATCCCTACCAATACTGCTGCTAATGGTACTAAATTAGAAACACTGGTTGATTGATTTAAAGATAAAGTTCGATGAAGATGTCTCACACCTTAACTTAACAACAGCCTCTCATAAATACACACCCTTATTTAAATAACGTTTTAAAGCTCTTTTTGCAGGTGAACAACCAATGATATTTCATGTTTCCAAGTTATGATGTTTCACTTAAACTCAAGTTGTGATCTGATATTTTTGGAAGTTTCTCCTTTATATTATTACTGCTATGTTTTCTACTGCAAAATGTTATACTACAAGAATGATAATCAAAAGGGTGGAGACTCGGATGAAGAAGCGCAGGTTGGTGGTTCGATTCCTGGCTTCCCCTGGTCTGCATGCCAAATATCCTTGGGCAAGATACTAACCCCAAATTGCTCTCCGATGCATCCATCGGAGTATGAATGTGTGTGAATGTTAGTTTGAAAGCACTTAGAAAATGTGCTTGTGTGAATGGGTGAATGCACAAGTTGTGTAAAGCGCTTTGAGTGCTCAGAAGAGTAGAAAAGCGCTATATAAGAACCAGTCCATTTACCATTACCACCATTAGCCAATAACAAATATTTCCTGTGCTCATGTGTCTAATATATGCTTTGAATTGTACTTCACTTGTCTGTGTGCACCACCATGCAACCTGAATCCTTAACTGCCTGATAATAAAATGGTGTGAACTACTAGACTGTGTCCTGAACTTCTCTCAGAAAAAAAGAATGAGACCGACTCCTGGACTGCTTCAGTTTGACACAAGATTAAGGTCAGGCTTGTGAATGCCAGGATCTCTCTATATATGTAGGTAAAAATGAAATGTGATCATTTTTAATCCAAAACAGAAACATACTGTATTATTTCAGACAAATCTGGGCTTTGTTTTTTTTTTTGTGGAGGGGATCTTAACATGAAGGGTCAATTTAAGTCAAGCATCTACTGACACAATGCTTCTGTCCCTGGTGACTGAGCTACTGGTTGTATCAGTGGTGGGTAAACCTGGCTAGCTGACTATTCTAAAGGGCAGAAAGCTGAGCATTGTCTCATAGACCAGCTTGAACCAGGCCACACAAATACTGTGCATCAGGTGGTTAGGGTTGATTGGGTGTGTTTTAAATGGCATGGTGTGAGATCAGTTTGCCGAGTGTGGCTAACATCAGCAGTGCTGACAGACAATGGGCTTTTAGTAGCGTTAGAGCATCTTTAAAGCCACAGACAATCGACAAAATATGAACGATCAGTGGAAGTGATGTTACTTGTAATTAAAAATAAACTTCATTCCAAACAAAGCATGCACAAGAGCAACAACAGATGATGTAGTCCAATAAAAGGTTTAGTATTCCCTCAGAGCAAAATGTGAGCTAGGATCTCAGATAGATCTATCTGACGTTGGTTCTTTCAGATTTAGCTTTCCTCAGTTTTTCCCTTTAGCCTCACTTGTTTCCATTAAGTATATGTTAAACATGTTAACCTTGGTTAACAGTCTCAGTCAGTAGTCGATATCAGTCACTCGTGTCTTTCTTTTAAAATCTGCTGCATTTTACAAGACACACACACACACACACACTTGTGAGCTCACCTCCAACTGCACCCATGCAGAAGATCCAGGTCAGACTCACCATCTCATCCTTTAGCGTAGGGCCTGTCCATCAGGCTCGGCTCCATGTGCAAGCAAACCTTTTTGTTGTGCAAAAAGAGAAGATTTCTCCAGGCTGCCATCAAAACCAACTAGTGTAAATAATAATGTATTTGCAATCCACACTTTACTTGTATATTTGATGTTTGATTGTAGTCAGTGAAACACTTATTGGATGCATTACAAAACAGAGAAATAGTTTGACAGAACTCATCTCTACAGTCTTTCCAGCATGCTTTCAAGATTGAAAGGTTTTGTTGGAAAGACGTTAAAAAAAGACATAATATCAGTGCTATTCTTAAAATCCTACTTTCTTCCTAAAATGTCAACACATTTTACATTGTGTCATATTTTGAACCTACGTTTTAGAAAATCCAAAAGAAAGATGTGCAACAAAGTTTTTATTTATTTATTTTTTTTACTCATAAAAGTGTGTTTCATAATCATCGTATGGTGCAAGTTTGAATCCTGTTGTCTAAGGGTTATGTTGGATTTTGGTTTCCATCATAGTTACATCATTTTGTTCTCAACACTTTACACAATGTACAAATGTGATTGAACTGTTTGCTTCATTTTTTGGATCATCATATTATGAAGTAGTACTTCCCTGTGGCACAAGGTACAGACAAGGGAAATGATACTGATGTGAAAAAGCAGCCCTTAACTCAGCGTTGGGGCAGGACTCCCAAGCAATTCTTAGTTATTCTGGAGTAGTCCTTTGGCACCACCTTGTCTTTGTCGCTCTTCTCTCTGGTAAAATATTGTGGCTGATAGCTCAAGGGTCACAAGTGGTGTGTATGTTATAAGTGTCTGTGTAGGTTCTCAGTCATCCAGGTCATGGTAATCTAAGGAGCGACTGGACTTCTTTAAGTTTCTTGAAGACGTTTCACCTCTCATTCGAGAAGATTTCTCAGTTCTGAGATCAATTGGTGGAGAGTCCCGGGTATGTGAGCCCTAGTGGGAGTAAGAGGGTCATTGATCAACTATTGATTATGTGCCTCATCACATGAGCCGAGGTGTGAAAAAAAGTTGTGAATCACCAGAGGTTTCAGGTGGAACCACTGTGAGACCTTACGACACCAACTGTCTGCTACCTAAAGTCCAGTCACATAGCAAATATATCACATATCATGTGACTGGATTTTGGTTGGTGTCATAAGATCTCACAGTGGTGTTCAAAGAGTGACCATCGTTGAACGCCCTCTGTTCAAAGATGGTCGTTCACAGTGGACATAGATGCTTCTTTCACTCCTCTCTCAATCCTGTCCTCTCTGTCCAAAATGTGAACACTGGCATCCTCAAAGAGTGACCTTTGACCTTTAGATGCAGACTTATAGCAGAGTCTTGTCCCGTCGAGGTGGCTCTTCTATGTTGTGCCATGAGTTTTTTAGAGTGGCTGTCTGGTTTCTTCAATGTAGAGGTCTAAGCACTCCCCGCTGCTCTGCACAGCTACACTATGTTGTTTAGTTTGTGTTTGGAGTTTTGTCCTTGGGATGAAGCAGTTTTTGTCTGAATTTATGGCATCCAGTTCTACTGCACTTCAAAAAAAAAAAAAAAGCAAGATCCAATACTGGGTCAACGACCATCTTAAGGAACACGTCCCACTAGCTGGTTTAAAATCTGGGACTCTCCACCAGCTGGTCTTAGAACTGAAGACGCTTGTTGGATGAGAGCTGAAACATCTTCAAGAAGGAGAAAACAGTCCAGTCACTTTTCTTTCCAAGCTCCTTAGATTAATGGCTAGAATTCACTTCCATAGCATGTCTTTCATGTGAAAGGACGTGAACAGGAAGATGTGCCTGGGAGCTTCAGAACATGTGCACAGGAACTTATTCCATTTAACTAAGAATATTTTGTTAAAGGACACAAGCTGTTGTTATTTAGTTAAACCTGTAGTTTAGAGCAGTACATTTTTATTTAACTAGTATTACAAAATTGGTTTTGTCACTAAATATACACACATCAACTCGTTTTCATTTTTCATAAATCTAAACCACTTTGTTGTTAAGAAGGAAAGATTCTTTTTTCAAACGGTCTACATCTGCAGATACAAGTACGACACAAGAAGCTCACGGGCCATCAGTTCTCAGTCATTATATGGTCAGTTAAGTAATCAGCACACACTTTGTGTGTCTGTGTGTCATATTCAGTAAACTATTTATTTGGCTGCTTTTGTAAAGCTGCGCTCCTCAGATGCAGACACAATACTGCAGTAGAAATGACTTAAAATAAGGGCAGATGATGGACTTGAGTTTTTTGCTGTTGTTTGTCGTGAGGATACAACTGTGCATCCCAGAGTTCCTACGTAAACATATATGCGAAGTTTTTGGAAGCTCATCCAAAGCAAAAATACTGACAGAACACAAACACAGCTGTGCTGATCAGGAGTCAAATGAAAAGTCAAGGCAGAAGCATGGCTACTGTTGCACAACACAGTGTGACAACCGAGCAATACAATTTCCATCACACGTTGTGCATTACTTATTTTTAAAAAAAAACTGAATTCAGTGATGACTATAAGAACTAATAACATGAATTAAACTGTTCTTTTTTGGTTCATCTCCCAAACTTAAACTTTGAATGAAATTTGAATAAATCAATAAATGTTGACAGTTAATCTGCAAATAGCTGCAAAGGGCATGGTAATTAGACATGGAAGTGAGTGTGGTGATGTATAAAAATAGATTTTCACTTAAGCAGCTGGTCAGACTAATAAGAAAACCATCCGTTTATCATGCCACCATAAAGTGTTTTTAAAAGTCTCTCTCTAAACTAATAAAAGTGGTATGTTAGAACAAGCGTGCTGGATCATGCTCGGATCTTATTTACATCAATCAAATCCAGTATTGTGTTAATAATCTTCCATTCAATCTTCAACAAGCGCACAGACACGCACACACACACACACACACACACACACACACACACACACACACATATATATATATATATATATAAATTTTGTTGCCATATTCAGAACAATTACAAATAATTAGAAAATTGCCAATATCTGCTCCCTTATTTTTAAGAAAGGGGAACACAGTTGACAGAATTGAACAGATGAAAATAAGATGGTTTGCTTCTGTGTATTCTGACAATTCATTGATGTTAATGGTTCATGGTGATTATAATAATCATAGTAGCAGCGACAGCAATAAATGAAATAAGCCCAGATTAAAAGCAAGTTCTCAAACAAACACAAAATTGATTTAAGAATGTCTCTTCAATAAATAAATTACATCAGACACAAATTGATTTAAATAAATAAATAAATACATGAATAAATAAATGTATTCATGTCCAATGAAGAAATGCTGAAGAACATCTAAAAGGAACCAATCTGTAACAAAAAGGCAGACCAACTAAAAACATGCATGCTCTACATTGTTCGTACAGCAGTCGGTCCGTTTCATCGTAGTCAGCGATCAGTTAGAAACAACCAGCCACATTTAAGCAACATTTGTCACAAGCAAACGATGGCTGACGCTGATACCGTCTCTTCAACCAGCAAGGCAGGATCGAGGCTCACTGTGGGACTCGTTGATTTTGGGTGGAAGTGAAAAACAACTTACTTTAAGATTCTTTGGCTTACGGGGAGCTTTTGTCTTTTATTACCTTCTGTAGAATCAAACACTTTGAGTAGTTATCGGTTTAGCAGTCCAAAGCTCTAGTCAGTGTTATGCTGCTCACTTTACAGTTTACATCTGATGCCAAACTGGTTCAGTGCAGCTGGGGTTTGGTTAGGGTTGGCATACCTACACCTGTCTGGTTATGCTCCTTTCTTTAGGAGGGGAACCGCGGGATTCCCAGCTACTGATGTCGTGGTTAGCAGTGTCATTTTACATACACAACCAGTGGCCAGAAGAAGGCAGCTTAGAGCTCATTATCAGTTTGGACTGAAAATGTGAAACGTAACCCCTCGTTCATGCTGGGTTTTTTGTTTTACATCAAATGATTTCTCTGACTGTGGGTTAGTGGGAACATTTCTCACCAATGAGACTCTTGTTTCTACTGGACATTGTTATAATAGTTTATAGTAGTTTTGAATAGTTTCTCTGATTTGAACACCAAGAGCAACCCACCTTTATTCAGTGCCTGAAAGTAACCTGGCTTTAGCAAACTGCACACAATATATAAGTAGCTTCAGTGAGCACAATTTCAAATTCAGACACTAAATGTTACACTCAAAGTTCAGGAAGTCAAATCTGAACCCCTTTACTGAACTTGAGAAATATCACTGTCAGCTTATGTCCCATCACATTTGTTTGCAATTTGTAATTCAGTTCTATTCACCATTTCAGATAAGAGCATCATATCCTTAGCAGACTCTCTCAAACGCTTTACATTTGATAGACGTGCCGACACGATTCACCATTTCTCCTCCAGGCCTGTAAACTACATCTGTGTGCAAAAACTGTAGAAAGAAGCACAAAACCAAATCTAATAATAATCACACCAGAGTGCAAACCCCAAAAATCAAACCAAATGTAAACAGATGTGATTGGTTGTTTGTGTTTTCTTATTACTTTAGTTTTCTTTTTTGATTTCTGATAAGACACAGAAACGGGAGTGGTGGTTTTATTCTGAAATGATGGGTCGCTCCAAGTCCACAAAGTACACTTGACACACACAAAGGAGAAAAAGAGAGATGTTCCCATCCCTGTCGTCACTGATTGAACTGCTCTTGTTTTTTTCCAGCTGGCCTGTGGTGTATGGTGGGATGACATATGGCTTTCCCGAAACAAAGAAAACTGAAGCGCCAAATACTTCTGAGAAAAAGAATGAATAAAGCGTTTATATTACATCAACTGATGGGTTCAGTCTGAAATGTCAGTCCTCGTGGTGTTGAGGACTTACACTGACTTCTTTCACCATATACAGGATGTTTGTGTTTACGGTGTATGACCGCGTATGTAAGTTCCAACAGCTAAAACACATAAATCTTTATTTCCATTTCTCTTATTTCCTGTGTTGCATCTGGCCATCACTCGCTTCAGTATCCATTAAGTCAAAACAACACTATCAGAGTCTTTGAAGATGCCGTCTTCTCTGTAGACAACAGCCTTTTGCTGATTGTGAGAAGAAAAAAAAACTTGCTCTGAGACGAGATGTTACATCAAACTCTTTACTCCAGCATCTCCTCAGATACCATCCCATTATCGTCCCGGTCTGGCACGTACCATCGTCTGAGTTCCTTCCTCTCTGTCCAGCTGTGGGTCAGTCTACTCAATGGAGTGGTGTGGAGGAAGACGGGCTGGGTGTAGGGTCAGGTAATAAGCAACAGTGTTACAAGAGGAGCAGTTAGCATTTAGTATAAGAGTGAGAAAAACAGGAAGTATGGTGGTCTGTCGGTCATGGGCTGGCCTTATTCGATGACCATGCAGTGAGGCAGGTGCTGGGAGTAGTATTTGAAGAGCTCAGCAGTTGCTCCAGGGCAGTTAGTCAACTCCAGCTCTTCCAGCTCATGTAGCTGGATGAGGCCTGACAGACCAGTGGTGGTCAGCAGGGGGCAGCCTAGGAGAACAAAGGAGAAGAACATTTCAGCTGTGGGCTTGCTAAAGAAAAACACTCATCGCTTCTCTCAAGCGATTAATATTTATTCCATAAAAAGTCAGTCAGTAATGAAAAATGGTGATATTTTCTAATGGCTTGTTATGTCACAGCGACAGCACATAGCCTACATTTATTATCACATAATCATACAAATTCTCGAAATCTGGAATCAGGAACAACATACAGACAAAAGAGCAGAGGAGCACACAGAGCGTGCACTGACTGCACAAGCTCCTATTCTGTTAAAGGATATTTCCTCATTTAGTCCTTTAGTTATTCTGGTGGAATAATAAACAACAGATGGCTAACACATCAAGGTTGATTGAGTTCGTATAATATTGAAGGCTAGTCACTGTGAAGCTACACCTTTAGATCTCAGTTTTTATTAAGTGGTAACGGGACTACCACGTGCCCTCCCAGGGACTGTAACTCCTAACCAGGAGAAAGGGTCAAGTAAATTCCAGACACAATATTTTGATTCTTAGTGTAGAAGTGTGCAACAGCTGTATAAAAGTTACTCCTGCAAGAGTGCCACGAACATACAGAGATACTTTCATGACTGTGTGCTGCAGATGACGAACTTCACAAATTCTTTGCAACTAAGTTCTTGAAATATGTGACCATGGAGTCCTCTATTGTGGCTGGTAAATCCCTGCATATATTTATTTTCAGAAGACTCTTTGGCAACAGTTAGAAACAAAACCGAGTATTGCAATTAACTTAATTAGCTGTGTGATTCTCCACCTTTTTTAATATTACGGTGTCAGTCAAAACACTTGACACATTCACCCACTTTTGACTGGCACAGTCATTGTTCAGCTGGCATGCCACATCCAGTCCCATTGGCTGTCCCTGGCCAGCCTGTGTGAGGTCAGTGGGAAATTAGCATAATAATAATATATCATGGAATTTGACCCATTTCAGTCACTAAACACTCTTTGATAAACTCTCCATCAGAGAATAGCTAACCGTTGTTCTTTTTACTAGTCCTTAAAGATCTCAGCTCATTAAAAAAAAAAGAAAGCTTGTTGCAGAATTTAGTTGTACCACAACATGGACTTCCAAGTATTTCTTGAAGTCATGCTTAGTTTGTGCAGAGTAATTGTTGTGCTTTGGGATTTCAGTTTGAATCACCTTTATGAGACTAAACTCACATAGAAATACAAGAAGTTGACTGATGCGCTCAAGCATGAAGGACTTTATTTGGGGATGGCTATAGTTCAGGAGGTAGAGTGGGGCTACTAATCGGAAGGTTGGTAGTTCAACCCCTGGCTGCCCCAATCTGCATGCCAAAATATCCTTGGTCAAGATTTACTAACCCTCCACCAGAGTATGAATGTCTGTGTGAACGTTAGATAGAAAGCACTTACGCATAGATAAAAAAAAAAGTACAGGTGTGAATGAGGCAAGTTGTATAAAGCACTTTGAGTTCCCTGGGAGAGTTGAAAAGTGCAGTATAAGAACCTGTCCATTTACCATTCACTGTTCACAGATGATTTCGGATGGAGCTGCTTGATGTTTCATTGTCTGATGAAGAGCAGGCGTGCTCGAAATGTCACCAGATACAACCATAAAGGAATCTGGAGGCCTGCAGTGTTTCATGGATAATTCTTTTTAATTTAGAAATGTAGCAATTTGGATATCAGTGCCTTCTGTCTTTATTTCCATATATTATATTACAAACAGAGTTGTACGCTGAAAGCATGTAACTAACTATTAGGGGAAAGATGGATCAAGATCATACCTGCAAGAGACAGTAGACGAAGACTTCGCATGCCAAATAAATGCTGCAGCCCAAAATCTTGCACCTGCAACAACAAAAAATGACATTTAAAATTCCAAAACTGCTTAGCCTGGATATAATATGTTAGAAGTAAGATCCTATTACTGTTAACAGTAACAGAAGCTGCAAGGTTTATATTAAAAAATAAAAGAGAGCTGTATGGTGTCAGCTACATTATGTTCCTACAACACTTTGCTTATGGAAAGCTGCACTATAGCATATACAGATACTGTATCTTTAATGCCAACTTGTTTTTTCTTTTTTTTTTTTAAATTACAATTTCTAATTTGAATTTAAATAAAAAAGCCTTTCATGTTTTTGTTACCTGACAGCACCAGCGCAGATAGAGACTTCTTAATGATGACATGGTAGACAAGTATCCCAAGCCAGTGTCTGTGATCCGTACACACCTATAATCAGACACAATAAGCAACATTACACCTTCATCTAATGACGTTACGTTTGAGTGGAGGACTGTGTGTATAAATGGTTACGCAGTACTTTCTTATTAAAGAAACAAAGCATGCTCTCAGAAAGCAGATCATGACATGTGTTTATCTTTTATGTTGAGAAGGTTGTAAAAGAGGTCAGAAAGGCCGAAGAAATGTTTTTATTAATGCTATTTGCCAAACAAAGGATACCTGGCAGAATTTAAAGAAGCAAACTTCTGTCTAATCCAATCGAATTTAGAAACAACAACACTGAATTATTACTTTGATTCATTCTGACTGTAACAGAAGTGACAAAGTTTAAAGATAAATTGGACAAGGTGGGTGTGTTTGATGCAAAGTACCTTGAGATAAGTTACCAAGTTAGTGTCTTTTCTCATGTAATTCAGTGAATAAAATCATATCTTACAGATGGAAATAGTGTGTTTGAGTGAATAGTCAAACTTCATAAATAGTTTATAATAATACTGGAATACCACATGGTTCAACTTTGGGTCCTCGCAAAAAGCAAACAGCAGCCAACTACAATGGGCAGTATAAGCATCTGGTTAACAAAGTCAGGTGTAGACCTTAATGACAGTAAAGCAGGGTGTGTGTGTGTGTGTGTGTGTGTGTGTGTGTGTGTGTGTGTGTGTGTGTGTGTGTGTGTGTGTGTGTGTGTGTGTGCAAACACAGACGTTCACACCAATGATGATCCAGATGTTCCAGCAGCAGGGAGGATATCAATGGATAGTTACCCATTCACTTACATTTAAATTACATTTAAAACAGGTCAAAAGTTATTTAAGTTTATTTTGGCAAATCTTAGACATCAAGAACTTTAAAAACTACTTTAAAAACTACAATGCTATGACTCTACTGTCCTACCATAGTGCAATCAGCAGAAGGACTCTATAAGGAGGGCCTTAAAACATTAGAGTCAAATTCACATTGTCACTGTAAAATTATAACTAAATGTAGGTTTTAAACTGCTAAAACATGATTACATCTGCAGATATATGACTTTTTACTTTAGGGTAATTCCACCAAGTCTTTTGGGATCAGGAATCACTGCAGTAGCAGCATCTTTCAAAGTATTTTCAGTGTAATTACTTTGCTGATTTTAGGTATTTTATTACCGTGAGGATGCTTTTTTAAACCAGTGTCATGTCTCTCAGACTGGCAACAGGAATGTATTTAATGGCTCTCGTGAATATGATAGGGAACTTAGTGAGAAAATAAAGATTTTGGGAACAGGATTTGAGCACATTATTGCAGTTACAAAACTGGAAGGATCATCAGACAGGGGGGTAAGGGAAGGCAGGCACTGAGAGCTGATGGCTGATTGGATGTTTGCTTGTCTTTTTATCTTGAGCCCCTGCCTGCCAGTATGGAAAGAGACATTCTCAGAGGTAAGAGATGAGACTTAAGTTGAAAGACTGATGTCAAGGTTTTCAAAAAACTAGTCAGCTACTGATCGGGATGGAGATGATTTACATCTGCTTTCTCAAAACAGCAGTAAACACACAGTAAACCCTGGCTGACTGTTTCACTGACTTGATGTAAACAGAAGCACTTATCAGTTATAACCAGAGGCATTCGTTGCTGAGATATGAAATAAGTTTCCAGTTTGAGATGACGTGGCTCAGTAATTCACTATGAGAACTGGGAAAATCAACTGGGATGGACTTTTACATCCTTTTTGTTGTCATGATGTTTTGAGGAAGTTGGAGGTGCAACTGGATGTTGTGGAAGTGACGTAACTGTAGGACATCAAATTGAAAATCAATATCGCGTGTGCAGAAAAAGTTCTGCAAAGGATTTTGTAAGTTAGAAAACAAAGCCAAAGAGCTGAGTGTGTGGTCCAGAATGGTTACATTTAAATAAATAAAATACATTCTATTAGCGCGATTAGAGCATGTTGTAGGTATTACAGGTACGGCGCTGCAGTGGTTTGTATCATATCTATCTAATAGACTCCAATTTGTGCATGTAAATGGAGAGTCCTCTTCACACACTATGGTCAATTATGGAGTTCCACAGGGTTCAGTGCTAGGACCAATTCTGTTTACATTATACATGCTTCCCCTAGGCAGTATCATTAGAAGACATAGTATACATTTTCACTGCTATGCAGATGACACCCAACTCTATCTATCCATGAAGCCAGATAACACACACCAATTAGTTAAACTGCAGGAATGTCTTAAAGACATAAAGACCTGGATGGCCGCTAACTTTCTGCTTCTTA